>WMED01030099.1:0-10157 GCA_019650415.1 Pipa parva
CCCTTGTATGTTAACCAGGTTTCTTTTACATCTGTTTTTAAAACAGAAGGTGAAATTAATTGGGATATAGTTGGTGCCTTACTTGCGATAAAGCTTACTCCATCTTTCAAACAATCCCTCAATTTGTCGTCACAATATAGAATCGGTAGATTCTTTCTAATGATTTTCCTGATATTATAGTATTGCTTACTGTATTGTGTGATGAATTTTGGTTTTAATGCAAAACTCACTTGTTCCTTAGACGTATATGGTGATGTGTTATGCTTGGTATGTACGTCCTGTCTTTGTTGTGAATTGTGTGTTTGTATCTGCGTATTTTCCTTTCGATCGTTTGTCATTATTATGTTTTGCTCATCTTTTGTTCTATTTTCTTTGAGTAATTGTGATCTCCCTATCTCACATGCTCTATCATAGCCTATTTGTATCAAAAATTCTGGATAATTCCTGACTTTAAGTCTTTTTTTAAGTTCCTGAGCTTTGATTTCAAAATCCGTATTATTCGAACAAATGCGGCGTGGCCGCAAAAATTGTCTGATAGGCACTGACTTGAAAGTGCTCGGTGGATGACAACTAGTTGCTCTTAGGAGTGAGTTTGTGGACATCTCTTTCCTGTATATAGTTGTATGTATGTCACATGAGTCATCTTCAGTATGTATGGAGATGTCCAGAAATTCAATCCTATTTTTGTCATATTGCATAGTTAGTTTTAGGCCTACTTCGTTGGAATTGAGATATTCTAAAAAAGATACGGCCTCTGTATGGGTGCCCCGCCATATGTATATGATATCGTCTATATATCTGTTGTAACTACATATGCTATCCCTGTATGGGTTGGTGGATGAATAGATGGTGTGCCATTCCCACCAACCCATATAGAGATTAGCATATGAAGGTGCAAAGCTTTTTGTATGCTGCTGAGAGGAGACCAGAGCGTTGGTACCAGTGTTGTAAATAAAACAACTGTTTATTTTGTTCTGACTTTTTCTTAGCATTAAATGTTACATGAATTGTGTTTAAAGGAAAACTGCTTCCTAACTGACTACTTGGGTGTTAAAGGGGTGGTTGCTGCTATACTTAGGGGTTTCACTGGCTAAAACATGATACCTTCTCCCCAGTCATTTGACTAGTTTCCCACACTATGTATGCAGACACTGTACATTAAATACTGTGTATTTTCCACCCTTTTATATCTTTGTCAGAAGTACTGAGTGTAATACAGCAAAAAACATGATGTACAAAAGTTTTTCTCTATTTGTTGAGACTTGGCACTGCTTTCAGTCAGTGTGTCTATTCAAGCTCCAGTCCCAGTTAGCACAGTAGAAGATGGCAGCATCTGCAGTTGTTACCCTTTGTATTATCAATGTATATGTATCTGATTGTTTATCAGAATCAAACTTGGAAATGTCAATGCCAGTATCATAATTAGGTTTCGAATCTGCAATATACAGGATTCTCTTTAATTCTTCATTTTCTTTCTTCATGTACCAATGAACGACAGAAGAATCAGAACTATCTCTTTTCACTTGACATTTTATTCGAACAATTTCCACTCCAGCTCCATTTTTAGTTATGGAAATATAAGGTTGCGTTATAAGGACCCGCAGGTCACCATCTGAAAAGTGCAAAAATTGAAAAAATTAACATAGAATAAGTATGTGATAGATAATGAAAAATATAGTTTACTTTTAAAAAATGTCAATAAAAACTTGATACAATACATACATTGTGCAAGAAACATTATGATGAGAAACTCAAGCAATAACATTTTTGCCAAAGGCTAGTTACCAGAATGTAATAGTTTATTTTCTGTTCATTGCTACAAGGTTTATTATGAACCACCCTTTCCGTTCTGGTATAATCAGTCAATCTTACCACATGAAAGTTACTAGTGTACTTTATTGTCATCAGATATTTGAGATGTAATGCAAACTGGTGAAGTGAATTTAAATAAGATGTATGTATGTATGTATAAGTTTATTTATAAAGCTCCACATATTTACACAGCGCTGTACAATTCAGCAATACAAATATAAGACAAACATGGGAAAAGTGCATTACACATTATAAGTGAGTAACTTACAAGGGTAAAATCACTTTAAGTGTCAGGTTGTGATTGACACAAGAGGATGGAGGTCCCTGCCCCAAAGAGCTTACAGTCTATGTGAGTGATCAACAGTATAAAAACAGAGTACAAAAAGATAAGAATATGATTGTGACCTTTGGTAACCTTGAAATTGTTTGCAAATTTATACAGAGCAATCTCTAATTTCCCTTAGTCAATAAACAGATTGCAAATTGTCCAGTGGATGGTGGGCTTGTAGATAGTTCTAGATGTTTAGACGCTATCTGCAAAAATAGACACAACGGAAGTTAGAGAGGCTTTCAGGGTCTAGTGAAGCTTTTTTGAGGATGACATTAATATGGGCCTTTTTAAGTGAAGAAGAAAAAAATCCAAACGACTAGGAAGAAATGAACAAAGGCTGGTAGTAGGGCAGAAATTCAGCACTTAAGTAGATTCTGAGAATTTGCCGAATTTTTCCAAAAAGTTCAGTTTGGTCCGAATTAATTCGTCATGAATCGGGTAAAAAATAAGCTATTTCCAGGCTGTAGAGAGCCTGTAGAGAGCCTGTAGGGTGCCGTAGAACATTGTGCCATGCTAAAATAGGCATAGGGAGCATGGTTTGGTCTTCGTACAATGCTGTGATTTAGTATGACACGCAGATGACAGCTGCAGCTGTTAGAATCGCTTCACACTTCACATCTCTGGGCAGTTGCAGGGGACAAACTGATGACATAGCTGAAGTGGGAATGCAGCCTGACAAGGTAATGTCAGCACCAGATGGAAAAAACCCAGCTGAGGGCCATAGAGTGTGGAGGTGGCGGGAGCAACAGCAGCAGCAGCATGAGGTCACAGAGTAGCATATTTACAGAGTCTGGAGGTGGCCGCAGCATGAGGTCACAGAGTAGCACATTTACAGATTCTGGAGGTGTCAGCAGCATGAAGTCATAGAGTGACACTATTTCAGTGTTAAGGATGGAGTAGCCAGAATTCTCAGAGTGCCACAATTACAGTGTGGAAGTGGCAGTAGCAGCAGCAGCATGAGGTCACAGAGGGGTAAATTTAGAGTCCATGAAGGTAGCAACAGCATAAGATCACAGTGACACTATTTCACTATTTCAGTGTGAAGGATATATATATACGTATATTAGACCAGGATTTGTGGGCTATGAAAAAACAGGCACACTTGGCCAAAAGTAAAACAAAATTAGCAATCCAGTTTATGAATTTCCACTGGTGTAAACAACAGAAAGGAATAACACAACTTTTCTGCAGCTAAACTTAAACAGGCTTTTCTTCAGCTTATACAGTGCAAACAATAAATAGGCTCTCTTCATCAAAATACCACATATCACAATAAACAGGCTTATTAAACCAAAACAGTTCAGTTACATGGAAGTATAACAGGCGGGATCTCACCCACACTGCAGCTTTTTGGTTCACCAGACCTTTTTCCTACTTGTAATCAATTTCATTCTACTCCAGGCCTCTGCTTCCTTTTCCTCCTAATAAAGCCCAGTTGAGCATGTTTTCAGCCAGAGGGAAAACCCTGGGATGGTGTATGGGAGTGATTTTCCCTCCCAAGCTCTTCAGCCACTCCTAAATCCCGGTCCCAAAATCCATTTAAAAACAGCCTGGGCAATCTAATACTACCAAGCAATAATTAACCGGGATTTATGCCACTGCCATAATAAACCTTTGTGGCACATATGACCCTTCCACTCGCCTGTTTACATATCCTCCCCTCTGCCTAAAGCCATATGGCTGGGCACCATTGCCAAACAGTGCACTCGAGACAGGGAATCAGCATTTACATGCAGTTTTCCTTGTCTGTGCTCCACATATTGTGAGTATACTAAAATATGTGGAAATAATGTCCTTTATTTATATAGTCTGAAAAGTGGATTGAGCTACATGTGTAAATAACTCCCAGTTAGCACAGCAGTATGTGGCAGCATCTTCAGCTGTAATTTGTTGTATTATTAATGTATACAGATCAGATTGTTTTTCCAAATCAAACTTGGTTTGCTCTGTTCCATCATCATAGATAAGTTTCTTTTTATCTTCAAAATAGAAGATTCTTTACATTGAGTTTTTGTGAATAACAATGAACATAGTTTTGGCCATAACTTTCTTTTTTCTTCTTGACATCAGATTTAATTGTTGCAACATCTGATTCATGCTTAGTTATTAAATAAGTGGTTGTTGTATAATAACTCACAAGTATCCATCTAGAAAGGGAAGAAGGGAAAAATGAAATATTACACTGAAATTACACAGCATTTTATTTCTGAGCAAGATTTTAAGCACATCATTCATCTAAATATGAATATTTATTTCATATTCCATATCATATTTATGATAAATATAGGTATAATAATATATAACGCACATGCTGTGAGAAAAAAAGAAGATTGAAATCTTTAGCAATGGCATTCCTTATGGATGGTTAAATTATAACGTTACTAAAATGTAAGTTTAAATCTGATAGTAAACCATAAGAAGCCAAATGAAACCACTGTTTCCTGGCAGATGTTATCAGTTTAACATGTGAAAACCACAGTAAAGTAAACGAGCATTGTTTCTGGCAGAAGCTCATATAACGGGATCTAGTATGATTGTTACTTCTTTATGAATCGATACATATCAACCATTTTGAAGTGACCTTTATAAACAATAATGATAAATTATTGTTAATTTTGTTACAAATATTTTTGTGACATTTGCGTAAGAATCTGTGCTCTACATTTACAAAAGTAAAAAACAATCACCTAACAAGGACATAGTTTTCTTTCAGTTGGCACTATTGGAGAATCATTAATCATGTTCTGGCAAGAGTTGTAAGGATTGTTAATCAGATAAACCATGAAAAAAGGAACAGAACCCACTTATATAATGCACACTAACATTTATAATTTATTCATCAAAACAAATTGGTCATCAGGATTGTTAATCAGGTTATGAACCTGAATTACAGCTGTGAAAATGATCAAATAAACATTTAAAAAGTGTATAACATAAAGTAATATGAATTAGAAAAGGTTCTTATCAACTTCTTTGCTTGTTACATTACATTTAAATGTTCGTGTTTAAATTGTATTTAGTTCTTAGTGGTTCATATCTATCATGGTTTAAACCAATGACATTCATATCTTAAACTGGCAGAGTTGCATATGCTTGCATTAATATGAAACTGAATCACTACTATTGAAAGCTCTACAAAAGCAATCACACAGACACAGCTTTACATTATTAATATATATATATATATATATATATATATATATATACATATACATACATAGTGTATATCCCTTTCAGATAGCTTCCTCTTGCATCCACAGCTAATCCTGTTGGATGTGTTTCGTCCTTCTTGTTGGTATGCCGACATTACCCTGGATACAGTGGCTCTTGATACATCACAAAGACTTACTGTCTTGGTCACAGGTGTGCCAGCAAGACGTGCACCAACAATTTGTCTTCTTTTGAACTCGGGTATGTCACCCATAATGTTATGTGCATTGCAATATTTTGAGCAAAACTGTGCTCTTATACTGCTAATTGAACCTTCACACTCTGCTCTTACTGGTGCAATGTGCAATTAATGAAGATTGGCCACCAGGCTAGTCCAATTTAGCCATGAAACCTCCCACAATAAGGGGGGAATTCATGAAGCTCCGAAGTAAGGCGCGTAGTGTTCACTTCACTTCGGAACAAGTGACATGCGCATGCTGATGTCCTGAACGCGGACATCAGCATGCACATGTCAGTTGTTCCGAAGTGAGGCGAACACTACGCGCCTCACTTCGGAGCTTCATGAATTCCCCCCTAAAATGACAGGTGTTTCAGTTTTTTTGTCTAACCCCTGTATATCAACTACAAAAAACTTCTGACTGTTATGCTTGCCAAAAAGGGTTAAGTCTTGTTTACCAGAGGGATCAAATACTTATTTCTCACTGCAAAATGCAAATAAATGTATATCATTAAATGAAAAAGAAACGTAGAGCAGCACTATTTGTTCAAGAATAGTTATAAAAAACAAAAACAAATGGTGAAATTGTGAAGTATAACACGTAAAGCAAAATCCCAATTTAATAAAATAAAACCAATTAAAGACAACAAACAAAAAATATAAAAAATCAATTGAGGGGATCAAATAGAAAAAAATGCAAAGTCCAAAGTCCAAAATGCAGCTCTCTTCTCAAGAGTGTGTCCTCTTGTTCATGTGAAACTATACAGAAACATCCAGCGTAATATTCTGTGGAGAAAGCGCAAAAATATGCACACAATGGTGCCTGAATGTGTGATGAACACAATATGTATGCAAACACCCAAACGTACCAAGATAGTGTGTGGAATAAGGAAAAAGCACCAGGATAAAAACAAGTGATGCAGAATATAAATACAAACTGCTCACCAGATATTAAAGGTTTTATGAGCCTTCAAATGACACTCAAATAGGTATATCCTCTTCCTAGTATATCAATGATATGAATGTAACCATGCTGAAATACTTCCTAAAGATGAATGTAATCCCAGCCGTGTCCCACACAGGGAAAGGGACGAGACCAAATGCTCCAAATGGTATATTCAAAAACTTTGCTATTAGAAAGTTAAAATTCTACTCACATACAACTCAGGTAATGAGTTGTTACATGAACTCTGAACGAAAAAACAGTCACTTGACAATGATGAGGCTCTGAGTAAAAATTCCTTCAGAATATATGCCCAAGTGTAGTGTGCCCTCCTCCAGGCTACTCTCTCAATGCGTTTTGTCAGGAATCGGCTTCATCAGAAGAATATTTGTAGCGTGTGTAATGAAAATCACGGTCTCATGAGTTCCTTAAATATCCGCTTCTGTGTAAAACCCGGAAATGACCTGAAACGTCATGTCCGGTTCAGTGGAACACATATGTGTTTCAAATCTGTGTCATACTTCCCATACAATGGTGAGATTGTGTACCGGAAATGGGATCTAACATGTCACGTCTGGATTCAGTGGAACGCATGTGCGTTCCATATTGTGATGACAAAATAACTACATATGCAGTGTGCGAATAGCAGTTGAAAACATGACACGATACCTCCAGACTTATAAGCTTAAATGAAAATGTCAAAGTTATTATTATGGGCCCTTTACAGCAACTTTAGAGCCGGCAGAAAGTTGTTACCTATCCCCTCAGCATAGATACCATCCGGGGGAGGAACCAAAGCCCGAATTATATCCATAAGGGCTGATCAAACACACTGAACAATAAAAGCAAATAAATGTATAGTGACTACAAATGAAATTCTCAAAATATTAAAATATTAAAGGGTGTGTGTTGGAATGTACTGTGTGTATATCATTTATACAATGTGTTTTTCTGGATTTTATTTTGGATATTGTATCTGTCAATGTTAAAATTAACCTACCCTTAAAATTCTAAACTGTTCATGTCTTTGTCAGGTGGGCAAATTTACACAATCAGCAAGGGATGAAAGAATCATTTCTTTCACTTATTTACACACAACTTTGCTTATCATTAAAACCTTTATGCTCAGGTAAGGTCATTATTTAAGAAAAAGTTAATGTAAAAAAAAAAACGTTTGTAAACTTTCGGGGCTTAGAAATTTGTTCTACTCAATAATACTTTAACAATTAGTACTTCATCAAATTTGCAATTTGGTTGTTCCAATCCATTCACGACAGAAATCTAACAATAATAAAAAGTGAATTTAATTTTGGCAAAAGAAATGATTAACACAGCTACATATAGCATCATTGGAAATTGTAATTAAAACATGAGGTTCTGATTATGTAAGGTATTTGCAGATGTGTAAAGGATTTTGTAGTACTGTGTGGTAAAATGGCTTCCCCAAGCTGCACAGAAATAGGTGCCTGATTCTTTTGGAAGAGGGTTGCTAATAGTGAGAATGCACATATTCTTGTTATTTTTCTTGGCAGAAAAGCCAACCTTGAATTTTTCTTCATTTCTGTATATTGAAGGATTCAGATAAACCAGAATCAGTTCCATAGTTTTATTGTCTTCTTTCCGATACCAGTAAATATACCGAGTGTTTATATCTTCTCCATCCATTTGGCATTCAATTAGGGCACTTCTTTTCTGAGGTCTAGTTAATGACTGTTCTGGCTGATGTAAGGTAAAGCCATGGCTTGAGCCTGGAAATAAACATAATGAAAAGGTCATATTGCCAGATGAGCACATTCTTTAAAATGAGGAAATACTAAGATTTTAATATAAACATTCTAGTATAGACCTAAACCTAAACATAGGGAACTATTTTTACATTTTATATCAGAACTTACCCATCAGTAATATACTGCATATCAAAAAAATGAAGAGATGCATTACTTGATATGCTCAGTTTTACAGTAACAGTGTGTATACCGTATAGTAACAGTGTTATAGTATATTCAACTGTGTCTAGACACTTCCCGCATGCTCATTGGTTAGCATTTGGGTTAGCCCTCTGCAGGGCTCTATGAAAATATCATTCACAGTCAGGAATGGAGATAAGATGGATTTGCTTAAATGCAAGTGATTCATTGTATAATTGTATTTATAAAGTGCCACAAATTTACACAGTGCTGTACAAATCAGCAATGCAAATATAAGACAGACATGGGAAAAGTGCATTACACATTACAAGTGAGTAACTTACAAGCGTGAAATTACTCTAAGTGCCACGTTGTGATTGACACAAGAGGATGGAGGTCCCTGCTCCGTAAAGCTTACAATCTAATTTAATATGTAACACATATATTACCTTTCGGTATGGTGTTAGGGGAGTCGAGATGGTAGCATAGCTAACATGACTTCATACCTTACTGGTTTCTCTCTCGTTATTCAATTTGTTGTTTTCAGGAAACCAGCAGAGGAGTTTTGTCAAATATTTGTAGAAATATAGAATTTATGCAGTTATTTCTATTTTAAATAGTAGATATTGAAAGGTAACTACAACTTGTGCAAACTAGATTTTGTTTCCTAAAAAAAAAAAAATTAGAAGTGTCTTTTAGTCAGGAAAAGGCATGTACCATTACATATGTGCTGTCATAATAGGGAGGGACAATTTAAAAAAATGTTATCATTTTTGTACTTGTTTTTCTCAATCAGAATAATTAACAAGGAAAAACTAATAATGTCTTTAAAGTGTACCTGTTCCCTCAAAAATCTAATACTAATTTAGGTTCTAGTAAATTAGTTTTGAGGTGGCAGGAGCAATGTTTCCTCTAATTTTGTAAAGGCTGTGTGCGCAAGAAATTTCGTATGTGCAAAATTATAAGTCTAAGTAAATGTGCAATACATATCAATAACCTACAAGTTATATACGAACTTAAATCGTGGCCAATTCTAAGAAGAAATCACCAATAACAAATGCCAGAATATTTTAAACGTTATTTAACATTTAATGAAGTATTTAATGCTATTTTAAGTAGCATGAATAGAAAAGCACCGGTCTGGTTCTCACAACTTCTCTGCGATCTTTCAACTCAACCCAGTCTGAGTAAATTTTATCCAAATCAACGGAGCCTCCACCTTGGAGGTGGGTCTTTACACGCATAAGCATTTCCAAATGGTCTAACTGTAAGCGATTTGGTTTTCAAATTGTTCATTAGACTGAATCACCATTCGTATTCAGCGTTGGAAGCCAAGAATGTTCCACCAATATCCATCAATTTTGATAATCCTACAAACTCGTCATTCTGAAATGCAAATTTCAGCATAGCTGGGAAACTGTTGATCGAGTTGCTTTTGATTTTTTCTGCAACTAAAAACTTAAAGTCATTATACTGCGCAATGATAACACTTTCCTCTGGAAGAAAAGGTCTGTATTTTAAGCAAAGAGAGCGTATATGTTCCATGCCAAATTCATAGTCGCACTCCGCTATTGCTGTGTAGTTAAAAGCAGACCATTTGGCAATCAATTACACTGCTGGACTGGGCAATATTGCAGCAGGAACCTCTAGAAGTGAATGCCCTGTTGCACTATAACCTCTATTGTACTGCCCCCAATTTAAAGGTATCATTAAAGAGGAACTATAGTCAGATTACATCATTATATTTGCAGTACTATACATTAGTGAGAAGCATTT
>WMED01030101.1:0-10157 GCA_019650415.1 Pipa parva
CCCCTCCCACACTCTGATTCCCCCACAACTCCCTCCCACACTGTGCTGCCCCCCCCTCTTCCTAGTCCCTACCCTGTGAAGGAGGGGGGCGCTAGCTTAATACTACCCCCCTCCTCTCGCCTTACTCCTTAGCGCTCTCCCTACCAGCTGCTCCTTTGGCCAGCTGTCTCTGCTGTGGCGCTTAGCGCTATAGCATCCCTCCTCCTCCTGTAACTTCCTGCTGCTGACAGGAAGTTACAGGAGGAGGAGGGATGCTGAGGAGGGATGCTGTAGTGCTAAGTGCTACAGCAGAGACAGCCGGGCCAAGGAGTAGGCAGGTAGGGACGGCGCTAAGGAGAGGGGTGATCCCCAAGATAGCATCCCCGTCCTGCTGCGCCCTAGGCAGCCGCCTACCCTGCCTGCCCCTAGGCCCAACCCTGTTCTTACCACAGATTTAATCAAGTAAAAGTCCTTCACATTTCACAAAACTACTTGAGTAAATGTAACTCGTTAGTACCCACCTTTGGTTATGGGGGGTATTGAGCTCTGCTGAGTTAAGAAGTGAGTCAGGAGTTTCTTAATCGATTTATTGCTTAACAATAGGTAAATGGGGCTTTCTTTATATACAGGGTTATAATTGAGTTATACCACTGGTTAAATGGCAGTGGTAGCCCCTAAAGTGACTGGCAGTTACAAAACTTGTACTTACTTAAGTATCCTATTCCTGAGAGAATGCATTAGCTTCAAAAATAATGAATAAACAGTTATCATAATCGGTCTCTGCAATGTATGGATCAACACAAAAGGACACACAGAAAAGAATTACATGCTATTTGTTCCAAAACTAGAGCAATCACTTGTTATACAGTTTATTATTATTTACCATACCAGTTTAACCTTCATAAAAGCTTCCTACTCATAAAATACACATGAAATGAATGCAGGGTGCCATTCACCTGCCACCAGCCCTGCTGCTCACACCTTACTGCAGATGCCTATTACCACATACCTGCTGACCATTCACATAAGTCAAGTAAGTTGAAGGAGCAGATGCTGCTCTTTAAATAACCCTGAATTTGTGTTCACATTGCAAAAATCAACCTCTAATAAGTAAAATTGAAATGTTAAACATGTTGTAAAGCAGCCTGCTAATAATTATCTATTATGGAGCACTGCACGAAAAGGGACTATGCACATGATACATAAACACAAAATGTATCATTCATCACTTGTAGTGAATTCAGAAAGTGAGTTTATGCCACACATGACGGTGCTTCCTAAGTGCTGAATGCATAATGTACAGTGCATAGTATTCTTGTAAACAATGCAATACAATGTTAGTTCTCCAAACACTAGTCTCTTTCTATGCTAAAAAAAGATTACTATGTACAAGGCCGCTGCTTGTTCATGGAACATACTACGTCTGTTTCTAAATAAGAGAATAGATACGTCCTAATGCAACAATACACCAGAGAAATCCAATATTGAAAGAAATACAGTTAATATTACCAGCAGACAAATGCCTGTCCAGATATGATGGAATTACTGATTTTTTACTCATTTTTATCACATAGCATAGAGGATTCCCATACTAAACTTGAAGAGATTGCATACCTAAAAAAAGTGTCAGATCTGGATAACCATTCCAGGCGCACTATTCATATTAGAGATATCCTAGAGTCTGACACCACTCCTAACCTTGATTCATACTTTATGCTGTTAGGCTTCCACCCTTTAATTACTGAGAGAGTTTCGAGAGTGGGTAAACCATGCAGTCTCCCCAGTTATATCCAGAAATATGATGGTAAAGATCCACTTGTTTCACATCAAATAAAAAATGCCTGAGCTGAAATAAATCTGTAGACTCCAGAGATTATATCCAACTATCACTATCAATTTCTTGGAGATCCTTTTCCAAATGTAACTAATAATGCAACACACTTTGTGGCTTATGGGAAAGAATTTTACGGGGGAATTCAGCAATATGCGAAGCGAGGTCCGGATCCTTCGCCTCACTTCGCACATGGTGTTATGTGCCCGCTGATGTCCTGCACGCGGACATCAGCGAACGCTTTAAAGGGATTCCAGTCTCGGCAAGAGCACTCGGGTCGCCTCGCCGAGACTGGAATCCCTTTAAATTGTTCTGTTTTTTTCATTCAAACCAGGTGTTGATTGTCTCATATTTGAAAGCATGCACATAAACAATTTGATAATGTTCACAATGACAAACAATTCACATAGAGAATGAGTGACATGCTTTAAAGCAGGGGTCCCCAAACTGCGCATCCGGCCCCCTGAGGCCATTTACCCGGCCCCCGACACCAGGCCCGGGACTAGGGGTAGACAGGGCGCTGAAGGAGGGGGCGCAATCTTGGAGCTTGCCCCCCTCCTTTTCCCTACCTACCTCGTCCCAGGCCTGGCTCAGTCTGCTGTAAAGATTACAGCTACAGCGCTTCTCACTCCCTCCCCCGGTGCATACTAATAAAGTAACTATACATCATCAAGAAGCGGTGGTGGGGAGGAAGTGAGGAGTGCAGGGGAAGAGGTAGAGATGGAGAAAGGTGTGGGGGGGGGAGCACCAGGATAGCGCCCCACACTTTAGAGGACATGGAATAAGGAGGGGATTGTGGGGAAAGCAGCACAGTGTGGGAGTGGAGTTGTGGGGGAAAGCAGCACAGTGTGAAAGGAGGATTGTGGGGGAAAGCAGCACAGTGTGGGAGGGGGATTGTGGGGGGAAAGCAGCACAGTGTAGGAGGGGAGGTTGTGGGGGAAAGCAGCACAGTGTGGGGGAAAGCAGCACAGTGTGAGAGGGGGTTTTGGGGCAGGCAGCAAAGTGTATTTTAAATATTATATTTGTTCCCTTTTTTTACTTTAAAGGAGAACTAAAATAAAAAAATGAAAAGCAAGTGTTACAATACTTACCTTATACTGAGTCGATTGATTCCAGTCACAGCATGAGCTGTGCTGTAATTAGCCAGCACCTGATGCATTCACTGCGCTGGCTGACAGGCAGCCAGCGTCGCACCTACTCCCACCCTGTTACACCTCGGGTGTTTCAGGGCTTGAACATCATCACGTTCAGTGCGGAGGCAAAGAGAATGCTCCCCGCAATGAGAGTGATGATGTATGAGGCTGGGGAAGGAGAAGAAGGAGCTGCACGCTGGCTTCTATGTCAGCCAGTGCTGTGCAGGAGGCGCTGGGGGAAATATCGGGAGCCGACTAATTACAGCACAGCCCATGCTGTAACTGTAATCAATCGGCTCAGTATAAGGTAAGTATTTTAACACTTGTTTTTTATTTTTTGACTTTAGGTCTCCTTTAAATTAAGATATGTGCAGTGTGCATAGGGATTTTCATAGGTTTTTTTAAAGTCCGGCCCTCCGTTGGTCTGACGGACCGTGAACTGGTCTCCTTTGTAAAAAGTTTGGGAACCTCTGCTTTAAAGGAAGGGTTGGCAAATTAGGCAGGCATAGTATAAAACAAAAACAAACAAACAAAAAACAAAACAAGAGGTAGTGATATGACAAATATATTCTCCAATGCAGAGATTCATGGTGATCTATTGAGACTGGCAAAAAAGCAAAAAACAAAAAAACAAAAAAAAAAGCAAAAAAACAAAGATTTAGCTACAGGAATGGAAAAGAACTATTTTGAATGACAAAATATTATTACTATCTTTAATATCATGGCAATTGCAGACATTATTCGGTATATGGTAAAATTACATAATTTCCATTATAAAGAAAAATATATTTTCAGAAACTCCTAAAATTAAATGTCCTCATTGCTATTTGAACTCATGTGTACTGTATTCCTATTTTTAGATCTGAGAATCATAAAATTAGGGAACTGTTTCATACACTGGCAGCGGACTGTACAGTAAGGAAGTGACTGTACAGTTACAAATTAGTGGTTTACAAGGTAATTTGCATACAGAAACTACTAGAACTGGATGACTAATGCAAGGATTTTTAGGGTCACTCCTTAAAAGTGACAGTAAAAAAAGACACGTAAATATTATGTCAATTATTATGCAATAATCGGGAAATTATGCCTGAAACATGTTGTGGCACAATAACTGCATATTAAAATAGTGGCTATGCTATACTCATTGAGATTACACTGAGTACTCCATCTTCTATTTTTATTACATGTAACTATCCCTTATTCTTTTTTTGTATATGGTACACATTTGAAATTTATTAAAGTCGTCAATTCTACTGATCGATCGGAATTTCGATCGATCGATCACTTCGCCTTTAATAAATTTCGGCCACTGGGTGATATTCACTAACACTATTTTCACCTTCTATTTCTTATTGATATTTACATTCTTTTTTGTATATGGTACACATTGGGTGATATTCACTAATACCATTTTCACCTTCTATTTCATATTAGGCAGTGCAGTGGCTCAGTGGTTATCACTACTGCTGGGCTCTGGGTTCAATTCCATCCCTGACTTTGTCTTCCTCCCACAATCCAAAAACATTCTATACTGTGAGACTGAATAGGGAAACTAGCTTATAAACTCCATGGAGCAGGGACTGAAGAAAATGATAAAGTGCTGTGTAATATAGTAGCACTATATAAAAATGAACAAAATTGATATCTACATTCTTTTCTGTGTACAGTACACATGTATGATATTCAATAACACCATTTTCAGCTTCTATTTCTTATTGATACCTACATTCTTTTTTGATGGGAAATCTATTTCAACTGTGGCTAAACAACAGGAACAACTCCATAAGGCAGTGGTGGTGAACCTTTTCGGTACCAAGTGGCGAAAAGGTGACGTCACTCACCAGCGGCATCCCCTGAAGTGCCAGCGCTGATGAATGACGTTATCATGCCTGTGTCGGGGGAGGAGCGCTCCACAACGAGGGAGTGCTCCTTAGGTGTAGGACATGGATCTGACCTGAAAACTGTCAGGTTAGTTCCGTGGCCTGTGCTGAAGGCAGCTGTGGCGATGGCACACATGCCATAGGTTTGCCATCCCTGCCATAAGGAATAATGGTTTAACTGAAGTAGGCAAAATGTACATTTAAAAAAAAAAAAAAGCACAGTTCTTTGCAGTGCTTAAAAGTATGTGTTTTTCTGCCTTCTATTGCATTGCTTTAGATGTAGTTTCAACACATTTGGCCCTGGAATGTACTATTGTATTAGTGTGAGATATACAAAAAGAAAAAAGTTCAGAACAAAACGTAATAAATATTATTTTGATAAGACCTGAAATATTTGCACAAAACATATTTTTGCTTTGCCAAAAAAAAAAAAGCTTTACCTGTGCCTATATAAGTATGCACTAAAAAACCTTAACTTTACTGTGCTTTACAAGTAGGAAGGTAGGTCTATGCTATATTTGCATAATAATTAACATACACTTGTAATTTAGTGTGTACTTAACTGCACATTATGCTGTGGCACAAAGGAAAAGGTTATTCTTCTTTTTAAATGTACACTGTTCCTTTGTACAAAAAAAAAAACAAAAAAAAAACTAACAGAGGTTATCCCTGAAATGTTCCCAGTCTTTTTCTTATTCATCAGTATTAAATGCTTTGTTCATTTAAATATATATATCAGTGGCGGATGCTGGTCTTTCAAGGAGGGGAAGCTCACTTTGTCATACCAGGACAGCTGAAAAGACCTGTTACTTTTACCCACCTTTTGCACCAAATTAATCTGAGGAGTTGATCTGCCCTGCTGTTTAACTTTAAACATATATATATATATATATATATATATATATATATATATATATATATACACAGCATCATTGTGCTTTGGCTTTGGTTTGTTTCCCAGAGAGTGAAGTGGGTTTTTTTTTAAATCCCCTTTTATGAAGTCATCTGAGTCATTCTATAACATTAACACAAGGTTCTCAAAGGGTTATTATAGGTCACACACAAAAGTATAGTAATTTCTACATGGGGTTCATACGTGAGGTGTACTATAATCACATCAAACAACAAAAAGGGTTAAATGAGAAACTATAAACTGGATAACGTACGCTAAAACTATAAATAGTATACCGTTTGGCTACAATTCAGACAAAGGTGTCTAATTTTACCACGAGAGCCATTTCCTGTGGGAAGTTACTGTAGCTAAATGTACACTTCAGTTAATCAGCAGATACTTCCTGGTGCTATACAAGACTATTCTAAAGCAACTTAAAGGAACACTCATAAAATAATGCTTAATTCCCTAAAACAATCCATACCGTTAAAAGGACCAGTAACACCAGAAGAACAAATATTCATTTCGACTGGCTTGAGAGTTATTCCTATGCAGCAACTGTAGAAATGTTAATTTTTAAGTTAGATTCCTGATTTTTATTACTTTGTGTTGTTTCTCTTTTGCTGGTGTGAAAAATGGCCAGGAATGGGAGGGAAAATTATGGTAATTTTCTTGGCCACATCCTTCAGCATTACAATGGGATGTATCATAGCAATAAGAAAGCCAAACAGTTATTACTGCAAACAATATACATTTAATCACAATCAGCTGCTTGTAAACCTTTGTTTCTACACTAGGCTTTGGGTTACTACTTCCACAGCCCAGGAAGCCAGACCAGCCCCAAAACTTTTTAGTGCTAGCTTTCTTTCAACTTTATGAGATAGCCAGGACTCTCCATCTTGAAGTGCCTGCTAATATTGATTCCCATGTTTTGGACATTTACATTGTCTGTTTTTCTTTATGTTTTTTATATGTTCCTGCACCACTAAAGAACAAAAACTGGAAGGATGGATTCCTGACTCAAATGTAAATCTGGAACCACCATCTTTCCTCTGACTTAATTGTTAACAAAGTCTGAAGCTTTCCCACTGCTACTGCGCTTCGTCTTTTTGTCAAAACTGAGAGGAACTGGAAGAGGAGGTTCTCAAGCACAGAAGACATTGGCAGCGTAAAAGACAGTAGGGGTAGTGCTGGAATTTAATGGTGTGATAGGTGAGTATCCACACATCCCCTTTGCAATTCACCCCTAGACTATAGGGACCTATAGTTTTTTTTAAACTGCACCTGTCACCTCAAAACACTAATACTATTTTAGGTTGTCCTAATGAAATAAACATTTTTGTAAATATATATGCATTAAAAAATGTAAATTTAAACATCATTTCTCTCTGTCATCTTCCCTGACATTATAGCTCCTCCAATCAGATCCCTGCTAAATCATGATTTAAGGGATCTAAATGGAGTTGTTATAATGTCAATCTTTATTTAGCCCTGCCCACTCGACACTCTGCAAAGAAAAGTCAGGCTGACAGGGAAGATGACAGAGAAACGCTGTATAAAGGTACATTTTTAAAAATACATATATATTTACAGAAACATTTATTTCATTAGTACAACCTAAATTAGTATTAGTTTTGAGGTGACAGGTGCACTTTAAGGGACATATTTCTTTAATTCACATTTCTGAAGTAGATTCACAGCACTACACAACAATTTGTCTGTATTGTAGTGAAACTAACTCTGCATGTTCACTAAACAGTATACTGTTATGGTGGAGTGGATTGGCACTACTTGTTATGTGTAGTCAGACAAATAGTAGCAGTGGTGTACTGTAGCAAATTCATCATTCAATATGCATATTGATGCAATGTGATGTGACTGTTAAGTGGATCTGTTTAGATGAGATAGTATTACTATAACTATATCTTAATATATTAATTTCTACATACTGGTAATATGCATACATTCATATGGAAGAGGATATTGCCACCATTTTCCGCATTGTCACTGGAGAATAATCCCATGAATTAAAACAATTGATTTTTACATTTCACTGGTAGACAATTCCTAGATCATGTTGGCACTTTCATAAAAAATTTCCTGTTATGTAGAACTATATTAACCTTTTCTTACATGATTAGAGGGTTATGTTTATAACTTAAACTGTGCAAAATATTTGTAGCTCAATTTAAAACATTTTCACCCTGCACATCCTTGCAAACTGACAGTGCTTGCTACTTAGAAATAAAGACCTCTTTTTTTGCAAAAAGTCAGTTATGAATAACTTCAGCAAGGTATTGCAACAGTTTAAGTTATATGAATCCATAATGCTTTATGGTATTTTTAATATTACAGCATAGCAGCACAACATCTTACTTGGTACAGTGACAATATCAGGTTCTACTACAACTGCTTCTCTCCTAAACAAGAAACTGAACCTCCCCACTGCAGGTACACTTAGCACTTTAACTCCACTATATACAGTATTATAAAAATATAGATGTCATCCACTGCAACAGTATTTTCAGCACCTCCATCTCTCCCTGTAAACTTTCCTTCTGCCAATGAGCAGCAGCAGGGCCAAGACGCTGCTTAAAAACTAGCTTCACATGGAAGTGCATATGCCTTAATATCATGGGAACTAAGTAAAGAGATGCCAGCAAACCAACTGCTTTATAAAAGCATGTGAAGAAAAATATATTAAGAATTCAGTATTATTTACCCCAAATCTGGTCAAACTGTTTTGATAAGATCATCTGTAATTCATCCCTTGAAGGCATGACTCAATTTCTCAATAAAACTCAATGCAAGTTAGTGACGCAGTATGGCTTTCGGTTTCCTTTCTGAAAGTCAAAATGAAACTGTTCGTCTTACACTTTGATTAAAAAAAGCAGTAAAAAGATATGGTAACAAAGTCAGCATGCACATTAAACCTATTCTACCTTTAGGTTAAAGAACCAAAGGCTTTATTTTTCACTAGGATCTACAACTGCTATAGGACTATTAGTAAAAAATTTTAGGGGGTTATTTACTAAGGTGCGAATTCCACTATCGAATTCGCAAACAGCCAATTTTTGCGACTCCGTCGCATCTGTTCATCAGATGCAATTTTTTACTCTAAATCTAAAGAACTAAGAACTAGGTTCTTACAAAGGGGTTACCCTGAACATATTTTGGATTTAGCCTTTAATAGAGCGAAAAATACCACCAGAGAGTCCTTACTTTCCCCTGCACACCCACATTCACCCAATTTAATACATACTACCAATTCTACCAAACGGACACACAATGCTAAACTAACATCTCCACTAGGTTCCAAACATACTATTTCTCATAAATCCACTGTTCACAACAATCCACCTAATAATTTACCTACCTTTTGCACTAGATACAGTCAGGAATTTACTAAAATCAGAGATATTCTATTGCGTAATATTCCCATCCTCTACAACGATCCTCACCTAAAAAGAATACTTACTCAGGGATTCAGGTGCATTTCCAGTAAAGCGCCCACTCTTGCTCGTAATTTTACTACACATAGACGAACTACTAACACAAGTTCTACTTGGCTTTCGTTCAAAGGTTCCTACAAATGTGGAGCCAGTCAATGTACATGTTGTGAATACCTTATTGTTGCAGACAATTTTACCAGCACAATTACACACAAACAATTTCAGATTAAATCTTTCATTAACTGCAACTCTAAGAATGTGGTTTATCTTATTACTTGTCAACGGTGTAAACTACAATATGTTGGACGAACTACCAGGGCCCTCAAGGAGCGGGCCTGGGAACATGTTAATAGTATTGTCAGAAACAAAAAGACTAATGTATCTTTACACTTTAATTCTGGCTGTGGATTAGAAAATTTCACAATACAACCTATTGAGAAAATCACACATAGTCGAAGAGGAGGTGATACACTCAAACTAATCAATAAATGTGAAGTTTACTGGATATTTCCTTTAGATACGAGGCAATCGAAGGGTCTTAATTTTGCTTGGGACTTGTTATACTTTACAGATCCCTGATTTATCACACCCATGGCCATATTACACACCTTTTTCATTATCCTTCACACTACCTCCATCTACACTCTTTATTTCAACTCCAACAGTATATTATCCACATACTTTGGCAAACAATACTTCACACTTTGCACATACACATTTTCCATTCTTTACACCTCTTTAACACCTTCCACCTTCTACTTTATTTATTTGTTTTCTATTTCACTAATTTATCTTTATTCTATCATCTTATCATATTTTATATCTTCACATCACTATTGTCTACACTTTTACTTTGAACTGTTTTAATCCCCTCTTCAACTGCCTTTTTGTTACTAATAATAATTATCATCTTTTATACTATTTTTCATATGCACACGTTTTTATTGAGTTTACTTCCCCTTTAAATGCCTCCTTATGCAAAACCTT
>WMED01030102.1:0-10157 GCA_019650415.1 Pipa parva
TATTGCTATTTTTATTATTTATTTATCTTTACCTACCAACAAGAATAAAAAGCTTTTCCCTTTGAGCTTTGTTGACTTCTTGTGCATACAGAGACTATAGGTAGTAGCTATATGTAAAAAACATATGAAGGGCGTCAGTGTTAGACAGGTAGGGCCCTAGTTGTTGAACCTGTTTGTTCCATTGTGAGTAGACACTAGAGAAATGGCGTTATATAGTAGATGTTTTTCGTGTAGTTCAGTGGGCAGAGCAGAAATCTGTAGAGTGACCCATGTTGTTAATAAAATTTACATTAACTGTGCTTCTGTCATTTTGTGTGATGTAGAGTGTACTGTTCCATACTGTGAACTAATTGTTTTCCTATTTTGTATGTGGAACCACCTTCCCTTGGGAAAGGAGTTTCTCATTAAGGTACTGGATGGAGCATTTCCCCGCTGTAGTCTGAAACAAGGATAAACTTCCATAAATTCAGATCATGCTACTAAAGTGATCTTCATTCCCAATGTTATTCATCAGCTTCACTTTAAAGATTTCTAGGAAAATGTTTCTATACACTCACAAACAAAAAATAACAGGCACAGTCACACAAAGGTCCCAAAGAGAAAGTCCCCCATAATGTCCCAAATAGTTCAATAGAAGTCTTTTTTTCTAGCATTACACAGTATAATTAACAGATAATAAAGGCCTAGCCAAGTCATCCCTGTACTTGTCCTTGCAGTTCATATAACATTTAATCCTTCTTTGGACTGTGCCTTCTGATATCTAACCTTTAACCACACCTGTGTCCTAGTGATGGGGGAGGTCTACTGTGTCGGCAGAGTGTAATGCCATTGCAGTTGATGTCTGAAAGAGTTGTGTCTGGACTTGGGAGGAATGAGTTGGGTTTGTGTGAATATAAAAACAACAGTGGAACTCACTCAGTCACCTGGTGGACATTTTCAGCTATTATTTCATGCTCCTTTACAAACACAGTAACGGACATTTTAAGTTTAACATTAACACCATTCTGAAAGTTTTGGGGGATGACTGACCGACATTCAGGGGGGAATTCAGCAGAGTCCGAAGTGAGGTGCGGAGTGTTCGCCTCACTTCGCACAGACTGTTATGTGCTCGCTGATGTCCTGCACGCGGACATCAGCGAGCGCTTTAAAGGGATTCCAGTCTCCACCGAGACTGGAATCCCTTTAAAGCGCATAACAGTCTGTGCGAAGTGAGCCGAAGGATTCGGAGCTCAATGGTGAATTCCCCCCTAAATGCCTATAGTATGACGTAGATAACATGATCGTTTATCCGCCAATTAATAATGTACAGCAATATGTCATTTATTTCTGATATATACATTTTAATCGCATTCCTTCTGAGCGTGTAAGTACCGAGCTGAAATCTTGGCTTCTCTCCAAAGCTACTTGAAATCTGAAGTAACTGAAAAGGATTTTGATATTATTTTCACATTTTTGGAATGCTGACCAAAAGCTAAATGCAATTGTTCTCAGGGGCCAAACCTGGATTTTAAATGTTAGCAAGGGGACAATTTTTTTTTTTCTCTAATTTAAATGAATGGAAAAATGATTTACTACTTCACTAGTGATGGAAATTGGCCAGGTTTAAATCAGATGCAGGCATTGAATTCAACTGGGTTAAAATGACAAGATTGTTGATAGTATGGTTTAGCTCTGCTAAGCAGCGTAAGTGTTGCATGCATATACAGATATCTCTTGTCTTGGGTGAGTTTGCGGACCATGGAGCCTTGTGGCTTTAAATGATATTTGATGACTTCTCTTTAACTGAAATAAAGGCCCTGCATCTTATTCATCCAAGTGTATTTGTGTCACTTCTGGCTGCTACTCTCAGATAGTTACAAATTTGCCACCCCTTATGCACAAAGAGATGGATTCCCTTAGCACAGAAGTGAATGACGTTGGATGTGGTTTATTGCGTAGTGCAGTGTAGTCAGATGAACAGTAGGAGTTCTGCATTCAGACTCCCTAATTTGCCACTTTAATCTGGAGAAGTGCAGTAAATACTCCTTACCTAATTCACTGGTTTGGCAGACTCTGATCAGGGGCTCATTCAATAAAGTGCAAACAGTTGCGTAAATGTTGTCTTCGTGACTTTTCCAACCCTGCTTATGCAACTAACTCTGCAATGTGACAAATTCTTGAATTATCAACAAATTCTGACACTTACTCCAATCATGGACTTACGCAGCTCTCACATCATTTTTTCATCTATTCAGCATGTGACGGCATCTGGTGAAGGAGAGAATTCTTCAGGGCGTAATGCTCCGAATTCACCTGTTTGCTTTCAACTCATCAGAGTGGTGAATTAAGGGGTTGATGGCAGTGCTCCAGTGTTGCATAAGGTGACTATTCATTCAAAGGTAGCATTGGCGAGTGCAACTAAATTAGTCTACTAAACATGAACTAGGTACAATGCAACAGTTAAAAAATAAATATTTTTCACTTATATACAGTTAGTGGGATATGATGAGACTGATGTCACTGCCCTTCACTGTAGAAATTCTCCTCACTCTGCATGACTTCTCATCCTACTATTGTGCGATTGACTACACCGTATTGCACATACGACCACTCCAAGAATAAGAAGAAGTGAATCCGCACCTTCATGATCGTGGTGACGCGAACAAAAGCAAAGTCAATATACCAGACAAATTCACACTTTAATAAATTAGCTCTGACACTTAATGAATAGCTAAATTATCTGAATAAAATTGAATGTACTGCATAAAGCTTAAAAAAACCTTAATGATGTATATGCTTACAGCGAAATTAAATGAACTGAATTAAACAAGGGACATAATCCTAATAAAAGAAACAACAGAAACAAGGTAAAAATATAGTATATACAAGAAAAAAAGATTCTAAATACTTTATTAAGATTCAAAATACTCCAAAACTGTGTCAGTAATCTGTTTATGAGAGAGTTTTTTGCATTCTCTTGGTAGTTCTAAGTGTAGCACAAAAATGGTCAAAGTGCACCTGTCACCTCAAAATTCTAATACTGATTTAGGTTGTACTAATGAAATAAATGTTTTGTAAATATATATATGTATTTAAAAAATGTACCTTTATACAGCATTTCTCTCTGTCATCTTCCCTGTCAGCCCGACTTTTCTTTCCCAAGTCAGATGGGCGGGGCTAAATTATGATTGATATTATAGCTCCTCCAATCAGATCCCTGACTGATCATGATTTAAGAGATCTGATTGGAGGAGCTATAATGTCAATCATCATTTAGCCCTACCCACCCGACACCCGGGAAAGAAAAGGCAGGCTGACAGGGACACTTGAGAAAGGGCCTGTGTAGCTCGAAAAAATGTAGTGACAACAATAAAGTTTTGCAGCATATTTCCACTTTTTCTGCTCCTTTTTCCCACCTTGTCTTGTTGGAATTGGATTACTGCGGTGTCGGCGGGACACCTGGAAAAAGTGGGAGCTACAAATATATAGCCAACTCCATTTTTGATTCATGAATATATCCCTACAGCATCCTGCTTCCTTCTTTATGTATGTGACATTGATCGTCACATAGTACCTTCCCCCTCCCGAATTTCAATCTAAAAAATTTGATCTGTGCATGCACAGTAGGTTACATTTGGGGAAATTTGGGAGGGGGTAGGTTTTGGGAAAAACATAATAAAAAGAGTTCTGGTAAAATCTCAGCTTGCATGATCTCTCTTTCTTATCTGGTAATGTGCAAAAAAAGATTTAGACTTAGTTTAAACAAAAGAGACAGCAACCTTAGCTAAAGTTACTAAATCATCCATGTTAAAGCATACATACATACAGTATATGAAATCCACATTCTGCAATGCTGATTAATAGTCCATTTGTTTTTTTGTACAGCCATCCATCTGAAGTGATGTCAAATATGCAAATGGATTTCTAATGATTCTGCTCTTAAAGGGATTTTAAGTGAGGCCCAAAGGGTGTAAGTCAGAGGTGGGCAAACATTTAAGCCATCGGGCCGCATGAATAGCCCGATGACTTCAGAGAGCTGGGGGGGGGGGGGGGGGGGGGGGGCGTGCCTCGCATGCTGATGCCTATGGCACTAGGCTACGCCCCTCCATTTTAATATCCTCCCGTGGGCCGGTCCGAGACTTCTAGAGGGCCGGATTCGGCCCGCGGGCCGTAGTTTACCCACCCCTGGTGTAAGTGGTGTTTTTTAATATGTCCTTTTCTCTAATATTCTGAAAGATTCCTAGTGGTAAATACAAGTTGTGTGACTGACACCTAGTTTTGGGACTCCTGTACCATTTAGATAGTGGTATAACTCAGCTATGATAATGCCTGTGAGCTATGTGCCTTCTCTATGTGTTTTATAATGTGATGGCAATGTAAATGTATATAATCAGAGCTGTATAGCATCCAATAGACTAGGCCCAAGAGTTTACCATGAAGAAAAACTGAGATACAAGTGAAAAAACTTTAAAACCACTGGTTTATATAAATCTGACCATATTGTCCCTTTCACTGGTATCACTAATAAAAACCCTATCCTCACTGGATTACATCTCTGTAGGATATATTCTTTAACTGTGTATTGGGTTTAAAAGGTGATTTAATATTTGTTATCAATAACTACCATTACAGGTGGTCCCAAATAATTAACTATAAATGGAAATTCTGCATGGATGGCTGCTAATTAGAGGCCCACTGCATTGAAGTATATAGCTATAGAATATAGGGAAGTGGGGATATTAGAAACATTCCACTCCCCTATACAATCTATTTATCAGAGATTTATTGCATTTGTATAATTCTTTTTTCACTTTTTTTTTTAATTTAATATCTGCTGTAGGCAAGTTAATAGGATGGGTGCATTTAGCCCCATCTAGTGGCCTAAGGTTTACAGTGTACCAGTGAGTAGAAATTTCCAGAAGATTCTATGTTCTATGAATAAGCAATTTCTGGGTGTATCCCCCAGGTTTCATAAGGAGTTGCTCTCAGAGGGAAAGTGATTTTTGCCATTTGGTCCTTCACTAAGTAAGTGGGAGGTCCCATGATTCAGGAAAGAGACTAGGAGCAAATGTAATAGGTCACCTACAGAAATGATAGTTAGCCTGAGCTAGAAAGGTTATCTTACCCCAACAAGGAGTGCAGTGGTTATAGGATACCCAGGTGTTATGGCAGAATGTCCAGCACCTTAGAGAAAGGCTTGTGAGTGTTAGGGCCTCAGGGATGGAGCACACAGATCTTGAGATTGAAGTGTACCCAGAGAGTGAGAAGTACCATGGTGAAGTTCACTTCAGATGCTGGTGGCTTGGAATACCTACAGTAATTTCCAAGAGGTAGGATGCCCTGCAAGTGCCTAGAGTCTCTATTACCCATCATTTATTTAAAGGTACAGGCACTACTCCTAATGTAAGCAGGGACTATCCCCTGAGAGACTGAGTAAAGCTGTGTGCAGAAATCCATCCCAAGAATGGATGTGGATATAAACACAAGAAATATGTTTAAAATAGCATTACACATATTCATACAATACATATATATATATCTTGCAATCTTGTAGGGTAAAATTTATTCCAATATATTCTTGCCTCTATCTTCATGCTTCAGAAGTATACTGCCAACTCTCTGCTTCGAGAACTATATTTCCCAACATACAAAAGGTAGAAGCCACACCTTCTTGTCAAACTGCATGGTCAAAAATAAGGCAAGTTTTTTAAGATCAAAGAAGCTACTGGCTAAAATAGTAAATAGCTAACTTATAGCTAACTTTGGTGAAAAGGCCCCACAGTAAGGAAGATTCGCAGGAAAAATATACTTGTGACTGTAGAAAATATCTGAGCAACATGTGTTCATGAGTATATTAAACATGTGATATTTAATGGTTTAAATGCATGTATTCAATGTTCCCTCTAAGCTGTGCGCGTGCGCACATGACCCGTCAAACCAGCGCACACAGATTAAAATGGCGCGCACAAAAAATTTGTATTTAAAAATTTAAAATTGTATTTAAATATATATGTATTGCACAATTATTTACTTAGGCTTATAATTTTGCACATACGAAATTTCTTGCGCACACAGCCTTTACAAAATTAGAGGGAACATTGCATGTATTCTGTATATTTTTCAATAATATTTACCTTCCTATACAACCATTGGCAAATTAACAAACACATATACTTACCACCACAAGTTTCTTGAATTCCACAGGAAGGTCACAATTTACAGGTACAGTCCTGCAGTCCTGGGTCCCTGCCCCCAGAATCCCGATGCCACAGTCTACCAACAGGCCCTATTTGATGGCTGTCATCCAGCTAATATATCACCAGTGCACAACCAATCAAGGAAAAATGTGTGGTGTGCAAGTGACAACACTGTCACTGGGGAATGGTGCTCTCCTGCTGTCCCCCTCTGATACCTGCTGTCCCCCTCTGATAAGCTCACAGGTATGCAGATGCAAATTAGTACTGGTGATGTACTTGATAGCAGCCAACCTAAAAACTTCATTAGTTTATTGAAGATGGAATTATTTAAGCAGCTGCCTTGCCATTTGATATAATTGACAACACCAGTCTGCACCTTCCACTGATGCTGCAAAATCATAGCATCCAATGATATACTTGGTTAAATGATTCCATCTGCAGTGGGCTGACAAAAGCTGAATGCTATTTGTACTATTACATTTCATTGTTTCATTCATTTTCAAGAACTCAAAAAGTTCTTTCAGCTTTAGTAATAGTACAAACAGACAAAAAAAAATACTTCCTAGCCTGTCATGAAATAACTGTTTATTTTCAAGCAAACAAAACTACCTTTGTGCAAATGCTTTACCAAATACTAAAAACAGAATTTAATTCTGAATTTCCTCCTTAAAGGACCAGTAATGCCAGAAAAATAAAAAATTCCTGTTTGGCTTGGCATGGAGGTTATTCAAACACAGCACTTGTAAAAATGTTATCTTTGAGGTTGAATTCATGAATTTTATTGCTTTCTGTCTTCTATTTATCTATACTGATATTGGCCATGCTAAACTGTGTATATCATAGTTTTTAGACACCATTTAGATTTTTATACGCACATATTGAAAAAAACAACTGGGGGAAATTAATTTTTTGGCGTGTCCTTTAAAATGACAATAACACCAAAACTGAAAATGTCTCAAATGCATTTATAGTTATTATATATCAACTTTATATATGTTGTTAATATATTCAGTTTTTTGCTAACATCCTGTGTCTATATTATAGTTATAAAATATAAACTATGTGCTTACAAACATTAGAAATTGTTTCTATAAGGTATTACATTTAGCTATTTAGCTTTAAAAATTAGGCTTTCATGCAAACTGTATATATATTATCTAAAGCATCATAGAAAACAATGGGACTGGGTGAGGCCTGTTATGGCTGCTATCAGTAAAGGTAAAAACAGAAAGAAATCAAATTCATGAATTTAATTCGAAGATAACATTTGCTGCATTTAACTATCTCCCATGCTAAACCAAATGATTTTTTTTTTGTCTCAATGGTTGTTTAACTACTCTTATTCATAAGGTAAAAATGAACAGTGGTCATTTTGCTGTTGGTTTGTAATTATTACTAACAGCTATAAATGACATCATTCAAAAATGTTTGAACAAAAATGATTTTCTCTGTGTACATTATTTAGCGTAATCATTTATTTTAACCCTCTTGAATTACTCATCTTTTAAAATCTGTCACATACAAAAATCTATTAGGGATTATTTTGCCTATTTCTAAATGAACTTGTGTTGCTGAAAGATAGATCATAAAAGTGTATTTTATAGCCAGTTTGCCATGTGATTAAGCAAAATGACCTTAAATTGATTTCAGTCTGAAAATTAGCACAGTTTGCCACATAAATCTATAAAGGTTTACTGTGCATCAGAATAAGGTGATCCTTACTCAAACACCTTTCAGATGTTCACCATATGTTTAAAATATTACACAAATGAGTTTCAGTACAACATAGAAGGCCAGGTCTTCTAGATCTAAATAGAAACATATCCATAGCAACTGAAATACAAATCCAGTTTTACTACATTATATGCATTGTGTATTTTATGGCAAGTTATAATATGTTCTTTAAATGTGCACAAAATAAAAAAAAACACTTGGTCACAAATTTTCACTGACCTGTCTAGATCAGTAGTGGCCAAATTTTCTGCCAAAAAGATGATGTCACTCACCAGCACCGTCCCCCAAAGTGCAGGCGCTGATGAGTGATGTTATCGCACCTGCTGCAGGGGAGGAGAAATGGGTGGAGAACTCCACAACAAGGGAGCGCTCCTTCAGTGTAGGCCCCGGATCTGGCCAGAAAACTGTTAGGTTGGGTCTGCAGCCTGTGCTGATGGAAGCTGTGGCAATGACCAGACAGAGCACGTCGTGACATAGGTTCGCCATCCCTGGTCTAGATTCATATAAATTTACTGTATCAAACTACATAGTAACAATTAACAAAAACACATTGATATAGTACAAATGGGTAGGGCCATGTAAGGGGGTGGGGTCATGGAGGGGTGCAATATATCTTTTCTTCCTCTGTCATGGCCTTTTCACCTCTTCCCCCTCTCCCCCTCCTGGTTACAGTAAGATGTATGTATGTATAATTTTATTTATAAAGCGCCACAAATTTATGCAGCGTTGTACAGTTCCACGATACAAGTACAATGCAAGCAAGGGAAAAGTGCATTAATCAATACAAGTAACATATTACAAGGATACATCAAATTAAGAGCTAGGTTGTGATTGACACAAGAGGATGGAGGTCCCTGCCCCAAGGAGCTTACAATCTAAGTGGGAGGATAAGATAAGGGATCAGTACCCCACTTCCACGTTGGTACCTGAATTGTGATCCTGTGCCAGACTTGTCTTCCGTACACACTTAGGCCCAAACAGCATGTAAAAGAATTAATGTCCAGAACGCTGCACTTGTATCCAACAGATCCTCTTTATTCACTTCAAATAAGTCCACACATCGGCATTCAGTTCTCAGCTCTGATTTGCCAAGTTACCATATATGAGCTGTCTATCTCCCCACCCGGCTCCAGGGGTTATTCCTTTACCCTTGCTTTTCACCCCACCGACTCTTCTGGGGTAAACCTGTGCTTTGTGTGAGTCACTTACATGGGCACCACATAACTCCCACTCCGTCCCATTGGAGCTAGCTCACACATACTCTATTCCTACTACTGCCAGTACTTCCTTTTCTAGGGGTACTTTATTTCCTCTCTCATGGGTATTATTCCTCCCCCCAAACTGGGGATGATCATCCTACTCACGAGGGAGCCCTCCCACATGTTCACCACTAGGTACTGCTGCTCCACCTCTCACACGTAAATTATAATACATAAGCCCGTAGGTCCCTGACACACTCCTCACATTAATCTGGTAAGGGTCAACTCATTTTCAGTACCCACTTACAGCCACATAAAGCAAATTTCAAATATTCCAAATGAACAGAATCCAAATGCAAATCTGTAAATATCTTGGATCTTAACTGTTAACCTGTTCTACTGAATATAGCAAGGTTATTGGTTTACATCCAAACACTGTTTTAAGTGGGAAGACATTCTTAATACTATTACCCCTGTATGACGCTACTCTCATGATATATCATGTAGGTAGTGGTTGGCTGAATTCACACCTATATGCAACAATTCGGACTTTAGTGAATAACCCCCTAGATCTCTATTAGTGTTTGTATGGCAAGATACTACTAATCTTTGCCAGAATCTCTAGCCAGGCTCGGCAACTGCTCAAGAAAGGTATTAGTGCACTGCCCGCTAGCAGTAATACAAACAACTTACTTTCCCTTTCTCCAGGTAGGTATTTCATATTTACAATAAAACTACGCACTACAGTCACCAGCATACAAAATCATGTCCTTCATAACATTACTTTTTTCACCATTACACTGCATTAAAGAGTGTTTATGAAGAATTATCATATATAACCTCATAAGCATAGTTTTTAAGTAACCTTATCTATGGCTTTTGGATATATAAACAAATAAGTGTTAAAGGAGATCTAAATAAAAAAAAAAAACACATTAAAACAATACCTTATATTAAGTTGAACCGTTAAAGTCACAGCTTGAACTGTACTGTAATTTTATTTCACCGAGGCAGACTTCACAGCGCGTAGGCTGACACAGGAGCCAGC
>WMED01030103.1:0-10156 GCA_019650415.1 Pipa parva
AAAAAAGTGCTTTCTACTTATTAGACACCTAGTAGTATGAACAACCAGTGTTAAAATGACAGATTTAAACTTACCGATTTTGCAGAGCAGTCATAGCAACTAAAGATAAAACAATCACTCACTTGTTTTTTCTTCTATTGCTATGACAATTCTGCAAAATGGGTAAGCCTAAATCTGTCATTTTAACAATGGTTCTACTTAATACTAGGTGGCTAATAAGTAGAAAGTACTGTTTTAAACAGGCTTTAGTATCCCTTTAAAGTGTTTCAATTAACATTTCTTTTGTTACAATAGCTACATAGAAATAAAAAGGTTTATCAAAGCAGCCCTTAACCAAACTGCTTTGTAAATGTGAATCCAAGGAAAGATGGGTAAAACAAATGAAAAAAACGCTTTAGAAACTTCTTCATCAGCCAAAAGGTTCAATAGTTAATCGTCAAAAAAAAAATAAAAAAAAAAATCAGTAAACAAGTACTGCACAGACTCGTCCGTTTCATAACCTCTTTTTCAGTGGATAAATTACAGTTCATACATTACATAATACAGCCTCCGACAAACATAGTAAAATTAATGGACAGAACAATACATAAATGGTCTGTACTTTAAGATGAGCTCTACTGGTTTAATTACTGCTCTATTTCATGATGGAAGCAGTAACGGAACAGATTCATTTCTACTTATCAAACACGGCCATAAATGGTACCCCTTGTATAGTTAATTTACCTTGCACATACTGAACAGGATGCAGATCATTTAATGATTTCAAATATTCAGTTTGGTTTGGTATCCTGTATGTCACTTTCATTTTCATTTAAAATCAAGAAGAAATATGGGTAATTAACTACATATTTTTATATGTTACCAGTAAAAGATGTACATAATAAAACAAGGCAAAGAAGTAGGGCTTGCTAGATTACATATATGCCAAATAAATTGTATTTGTATTCATTTGAAACCAGGGCAATGCTCTAGGTTCAGTCATTATCTGGAAAGTATTAGGCAAATACAAGGAAAAAGATCATTTTTTATATATATATATATATATATATATATATATACAGTATGTGTGTGTGTGTGTGTTAGGATAGATGGTTGTGTTAGTTCACAGATGAAAAAAAATGAGTATTGCAATAGTTGGAGATACCTTTTTTATTGGACTAACAGTCAGTTTAGATAGACAAGCTTTCAAGAGATATTCTCTCTTCCTCAGGTCAAAGCAATATACAATATGGATGTAATGCTTTGACCTGAGGAAGAGATTGTATCTCTCGAAAGCTCTTCTATTTAAAATGACTGTTAGTCCAATAAAAAAGGTATCACCAAATATATATATATATAGTATATATATATATATATATATATATATACCTGTATATATATATATATTGCAGTAGCTCACAGCTACAGCTGTGGAATGACATCTTTGTTCATAGTGACAGCCACAGTAAAGCTGGTTGCCTTTCATTTTGATTGGTAGCTCTGAAGCTGAAAGGCTTGTGTACACTAGCAATATAGGTTGTTCAGAAACCACAGGTACAAAAGGGGTCTCTCTCTTCAGATCTCTGAACTTGGTTCGCCATATAGAGAAGGTTAGTTTCAGTGATGTGGCTAATATGCTCTCAAAATGTGAAATTGTCAAGGCTTATTAGTGTGAATTTGTTGATCTGACCTCACCAAATGAATCTGAAAAATTGTGAGGTTAACAGTTGGGCGTATGAAACATTTTACTTAAAAGTCATAGAAGATATGGTGACAAAGTAGCAACATGAACTATGAATTGTCTGGGATTAAAAGGGATGTAAACACTTGTAATTTATACAACTAAACTATGGTGAAAGTACTGTCAAAGTAAATGTGGGAAACTGGTGAAATAGTCTTTGTTATGATCACTGCTAGTGTGTAGAAATGAATATAGAGACAGATTTAGAGACATTGTCTTCTTTAAGAAATTCATTTGAAGATTGCTATAATACCTGACAATGCGTCAAATGCAAAGTGAGACCACTCATGTCACTGCTATGTGACTACACTGCTTTGTTAAGCACAATAGACTTTGCAACAATATAGCTGAATAGACATGGAATGTTTCACTTTCTCTGCTGAATTCACTCTTTGATGAATAAGCCAGATGGTGTTAGAATACTACTATTTACAACATACTAAAACGAATTCCAAGATGATATAACTCTTTTAATAACTAAAATAAATAATTGGTTGTTCATAAACTAATACTTCAAAATAATTAGTGTAGTATATTATATCAAAGTATAATTTACATTATTTCTTGAATAGTTTGGGGTCAGGCACATGCAATAAAACATTTAGATAGAGCAAACATTTATTCTGTGAATTGTTTTTTTACGTTTACAACTGCTGCTCCAGTTAAGAGTGAACAAGGGGCTAAGGTTTGTGCTACTAGCCACATAGCCAAGTTTAGTGATTAAAGCATGCAAAACTCTTATTTATTGACCTACTCAATGACTGTAAACAGCAAAGTAATGTGTGTGTATGGGGGGGGAGAGGATTATTAGTAAATAGCTTATTTTTTCACATTCACAGCAAAGGGTCATCACTCCTTTCCACAGCTCAAAATATACAAAAGGATTTAATAATGAATTAGAAAATCCATTTGCTAGAAAGAAAAGTGACTAAGCCACAATGGATTCTTGGCACATTATTGGCCCAGCTTTCTGTTCTATTGCAATGTGCTTGTAAATGGGGGGCCAGAAAATCCAATTCCCCACAGTCAGAGTATACCTACCAGGAAGATATAAAAGGAGGAAGACTGCAATATTGTTTAAATGAGTTATCTATAAATTATTTCTGCAATTTGAGCCATAATAAAACAATAAAAAGTGTATAGAAAGTTACTTTCTATAAGTGAAACAATTCACTTAAAGGTAGAGAAAGCAGAAAACATTAGCATGACAGCAAATCTTGGAAAATGCTACTGATAATAAATGTGCAATATATAGAATCTCAATGCTCACAAGGTACTGTAGAGAGATCAAATACATTTGTATTATTGCCTTGATATAAGTAATGGAACAAGGTGTCAAGCTGAAATGTCAAGAAAGTCATTAAGACAAATGTCAGAAGATGATAATAAACAGGATGAGCGAGTCTCAGGAGGCTAATGGATTCTACTAACCAGATGAGAGGTTTCCAATACCAAGAGCTTACTATAATAGACTTCACTGGCCTGTATATAAAGTATATATGTACACCAAGGACAGCACTTCCTTTATGTAGAACATCATTTATTTTTATTCAAAAGAAAATGAATATGTCAATGATGCATAGCAGTATATAAAATAAACAGGTTGGTATAAAGAGAGAGAAAAAAAGGGTAAGCATTATATGAATACATTTGCAGTAGGATGCCTGATTTGGCCAAAAACACTGTGTACTGAGGTATAGGTTTCATGTTACATTTGTCACTTGGGACACGAAAATTCAAATTGCACCACATTTTCTGTGTGTAGGGGTCTGTTGTATTAGTAAACCTAATCATCAGGATAGTTCAGTGATAGCCAGCTGTAGACAGATAGCCCACAAAATTGACAAAGAAGTACAACTCAGATACACAAATGAGACTTACCGTGTTTCCCCAAAAATAAGATAGGGTCTTATATTAATTTTTGCTCCTAAAAATGCACTAGGTCTTATTTTTGGGGAAAGACAGTACTGGTATGGTATAGTTCCTGTACCTTACTGTAGCTAGCTCTTATTCTCAAAGGAGGCCTTATATTTCTAAGCTTGGAAAAAATAGCACTAGGTCTTATTTTCAGGGAAACACGGTAAACTGCTATAATTAACAGTATTACCGTAAAACCTTTCGTCAGGCTTAATGATTAAATTGTACCCAAGGAACTTAAGGTTTAAAATACCATGGAGAAAAATATCATAATAAATACAATTTCTCCTTTGTTGTAACATCTTACGGACACTTATATAAACAAATGAGTACAGCAATGTTCTTTCACATACATTATTTAATCTTTTTTTTTTAAATAAGACATTAGTTACTAAATATTTTTCATATTATTTAAAAAGATAGTCTGACACTTGTGAAAGAATTGGTATTGGACAATGGGAAGCAGAAGGAGTGGGGGTGCCCCATATAAGTAATTATAATAAAGTATTAGCACAAATGCAAAGCAAAGAGTAGCAGTTTCACTTTAAAATTATTTTTACTGGCATTTTCTATATAGTTAATAGCGGTCTATTAATCTGGAATGTGACAAGTCGACCGCTATCTGGTCCTGTGGCTTCCTAAATATCAGAATTGTAGTGTGATTGTTTTAGGTTGATTTTATTTATTTTTTGTTTCTCCAATTACTAATTCTTAAAAACCTGCTCTCCCAACTTGGCTGTAATTAATTAAAGAATTTATTTTATGGCTTTGCCCATTTTCTTGCCACAGAGAATATACAGGAAGATATGGCAGCGCTATTTCCTATGCCTCTTCGTGTAACACTACTATTGGCATAAAGCAGGATGTGATTCAGAAATAGTCAAATGAATGCGTCTTAAATTTAAAGGAGAACTAAACCCTCTGAACTGAAATGTGAATGGAAATGTGTCCTTAAGTAGTGGGAAAAACTAACAAATTGACTGTAGAAAAGCTGTAATAGAAAGAGACAAGTGATACTGGCGAGACCATTTCTTGAATGCTGAATCTAGTCTTGGGAGTTCAGTCTATAGAAATCCATTAGAAACTGTTAAGATGAGGGTTAACTAAAATGGTGCAAGGTCTTAATAATAAATTATATCAGGAAAGGCTTCAAGCCTCTTTAGAAGAGAGGATGGATATAGGGGATATGATTAGAAACTTTTAAATACATTAAGGAAATCAATAGAGTTGTGAAGGGCTACATTTTCTAGATGAACTAGAGATCACAATCTGATACTGGGTAAGATAACATAAGGAAGTAAGTATTTACAACAGAGGGTCATAAACACATGGGATGGCTTTGCAACAGGAGCAGTACGGACAGTGACAGAATACAAACATACAGGGGATGATTATAAGGATATTTCAAAAATATCTAAAACCAGTCATTCCAGTGGGCAGATTGAGCAGAACCCGCTGTTTTTCCCTTCAGGCATAGTGCCTTAATTTGCCAAAAAATGGTGGTCTGATAGTAAATAATCGGAAAGAGGATGTGTTTCAAATCCTGTGCATCACCTACAGTATTCATGTAAATTCAATAATGTAATGTCCAGGACTGGTAAGGTTGCTGTACCAAATTATTAAATTCCATTAAAATACTTATTTTTCACAGAATATTTTCAAGGTGGATTATCTATTTTATTGATAAAATGTATACAGTGTTGAAGGAAACCATTTTGTAAGCTTCAGCCATTTTAGTTATACTTTATGTGCATATATCAGTATATAAGAGCTAATGATAAGATGATAAGCAAACTTTATGTCCAGAGACAATGCCTAAAGACTCTAAGAAACGTAAAATAACTAACCACAGTAACACCCATACTCATTCAATTTCAGTAGGAAACACAATAAAGAACAGAAAGCAGTTGGTGGCGGATATGATGAGTTTCCTGTGATATGACAAGTTTTGGGGTATAAAAGTCTGTCGCTTATATGAGCAATAAACTGGATTCATTTCAAAGAGCAACTTGTGTGTCTGTCTGTATTTGCCTCCCCAAACTCCCATCACACTTTAATTTGGGCCTGCACTGGAAACAATGGGATTGCCTCATTGTGGAAACAACAGTGTTGGTGGATACTGATGTCCAGCACTGAAATGTATAGTGCATACCACTGGACTATCATTCAGTCTGTTTGGCATCAATATGCTCTTGGCAGATACAGAGAGGCTAACATTTTTAAATCTTCCTAAGCAATTGTAGCAATTTTATTAAAAAATCTGAATGTAAAATAAAACCAGAATGTAAAAATAGAATTCATTACTGTAAAAAAGGTGTCTGAAAACTAACACTGAAAATGCCATATATATGTTGCACCTGTAGATTCATTATATCTACTATAAAAGTTTGATAATACATTAGGAAAGGTATCTCAAACCTGAAAGTTCCTAGATCAGCGGTTCTCAGCCTGTGGGCCGCCACCCCTTTGGGGGTCGAATGACGCTCTCACATGGGTCGCAAACACACTGTGAAACCAGAGGAGACCACAGGTTCCTTTATATAGGGTTCCTGTGTGGTGACACGTGTACCTGATGACGTTTCACGCGTGATGACGTCGGGCCGAAATGTCATGCGTGATGTCAGCCCAGGGGGGTTGCGGTTTCAACTAGAGAACCGCAGTCCTTGATGGTCCCAGAGTCCTCAGCAACCACAGGGTATGACAGTGTAGGTGGACAGGTTAATTACAGATATGGTGTAACAGTCAAAAAAAAAAACTGACAAGATTTAAGAACATGGTAAATAGTCAGTGTACTTAATTGTTTATCTATAAGACTTTGGCCAAATTTACAAAAGTCAAAAACTTTTTTTTACTTCTTTGCTGAGAAAATAGCTGTTTTTTGCCGTGAAAAGGTTGAAAATTATGTTTTTTATCTCAAATTTTTGCCTGTTTTTGCAGCCAAAATCGGCCATTTTTTGATGCAAAAATGAGTGAAAAGGTTGAAAACATAACTTCTTACCTTTTTGCAGCAAAAAACAGGTGTTTTTCACCACAAATATGGCTGAAAATTGGGGTAAAAAAGTTTGAAAACATAACTTTTGACCTTTTCACCCGTTTTCGCAGCGAAAACGGGTGAAAGTCGAAAAACCTTTGTAAATTTTGCCCAAATTTGTATTTAATCAATAATAAAATAAACAAAATGTGATAATTTAAATTAGTATGTATGAAAACAAAATAACAAAAATGACTTGGAGCTAACAAGTTAAAATAGCTGTAACATGAACAGCATTATCAAACCAGCTGAGGAGTATTTTATCACATAGTATTTAAGGTTAGAGAATCGTTTAAAATGCTAATTAAATCCAACAGCCTGTGAAAAAAAGGCCCCTTGATAACATAAATGCAAAATGTTGCTTAAAACTCTAAAAACTTCATAATGATGGTAAAGTTACTTCCTCCTCACTTATCAGGAAAATGAATGAAGTCCTCATGTGCAGGTGACTTTGTCTCTCTGACCTGCTATGGACCAGTGATCACTTTATCTGGTGATTCATTTTCAATAACTACAACAGTATTTGTTCTGACATTTTAATTAAAATACGACCACTACCTCATCCTGATGATAAAAAGGTACATGTGCCAGGAAAACTAGCTATTCAGTGCATCAGTGCACTGGAGGGGCTATTGGATAATATAGTTTCTGTGAAGGAATCAGAACAGGGCTTTGAACTATATATCATCGCTTACTTAGGCCATTTGTTAGACAGTAGCTTAAACAGGTAATTCTTTAACTTTCTTTAAAGCACTTGTTTAGTAAGGGCTCTAGGACTAGTGTTTACTGCCAGACTAAAACTTAATCTGTGGTGATGACACCAGTGCATTGCTGCTCAGTAAAAAGCACTTGTGTTCAATTCATTTGAGTGTTAAATACCGATTGAAACTTTTCAATTGAAATTTTGGATGGAAAAGTAGCCAAAGTACTAATGCACAAAATATGGCTAGTTTTCATAGAAAAATCCAGTCAAAATATTTGATCGAAAAGTTTCAATCTGTAAAAATCAATAGAAAAATATCAATCGAAATTCACAGATCAAACAGCGAGATTTACAGGGGATAAACTCGAAAAGGCATAACCTACCTTTTCGAGTTTAGTAAATTTCACCCATAGCGATATTTACAGAGAATAAACTCGAGAAGGCGAAATTGGCCTTTTACTGTATATTTTCCTGCATTTTCCACAATCAAAAGTTATTAAAGTCAGAAAGACCGCTCTGGGTCTTTCCGGCTTTACCGAGAGAAATCTCGTTTTGTACTCTGGAGATTTTTTTTCGAGATTTCAATGTTTTCAATAGAAAGGTAGCCATGCTACTAATGTAAAAAATGGGTACCTTTCCATGGAAAAAATTTGAAAACTTCAAATCAAAAGAAATCTTGGCAGAACAAAATGAGATTTCTCTCAGTAAAGTAGGAAAGACCACTGGTCTTTTCGACATTAATAAATTTGGAACAATATTTTTAATACTGGTGTTTCATTGTCACCAGAATGATGCTTAGTTTTTCACAGATCCTCATCTATTAGGTGTACAATGAACCACTTAAAATGAAATATCAATTAAATCTAATTGGCTCTACCAAGAAGTGGTGTACACGAAAATAGACAAAAAATCCTGTAAAAACATGAAGGGGGTTATTCACTAAAGTCCGAATTGTTGCGCATAGGAATGAATTTGCCAACTAAAGACAGTCACAATAGACTGCTACTGCCGCAGTCACATCTTTATAATAAGAATATTGTTGCAGTCGCGACTTTACAATGGGAAATTGTCACAGTCGAAACTTTAAAAAATGTACTTTACATTGGGGAATTTGTCACGGTCGTGGATTTGCTATGGGAATCCGCTGTTTGAGAATTCGACAGTCGAATTTGCATCTTAGTGAATAACCTCCTAAAAATGTTAGAAATAAACCCGCTATCGTAAGTGCCTACTAAGTTAATCTCTGTTTAATTTTGTATCTCCCTCACAGACACAATTTGAGTTAAAATGTAAGATTGTTATGTTATGTTATGGGAGAGCGGAGCATCATCAGCCCGGCTCCCCTTGATGATGCGCCACTCTCCCATGTGACTATTAGGAGATGCCGGCGCAGGGCTGCAGACTGACAGGAGAAGAATGCGGCTGTGAAGATTTTCAGCTCCAGGACACCTTAGAGTCGACAGCACAGATGAAAATTGGAATCCTAAACATGGACGTGCTACTTAGCACTTCTAAACAGGTAAGATACTTCATTTTAGGGTCAAAATTGAAAATAAAATGCATTTAATAAAAGTTAGTAATTCTCATTTACTAACATATGCATTCTTTTCAATTTTGGCCAGAGTGTTCCTTTAACCTGTCTTAATGCCTACTATATCTAGATGAGGTTACCAAAGTAATATCTCTCACTGTTTGTTACTGACTTGTGATAACACTAATATGTCACAATAAAGAATTTATTTAAAATAAAAAACTTTAGAAATAGAATCCCAATAAGAACATTTGCAAGGGCGAAATTTACTAAACACAGAAAAGCTCGTTTTCGCTTTTCCAAGTTTAATAATCGGGCGAACACCCGAAAGTTTCTCGTCGTAAGTATCATGAGATTTATTGTGATCGATACTTACTGAGATAAACTTTTTCCATTAAATATATCCATGGAAAAGGTAGCCATACTTTATATTAGTGTAATATAGTAATAATTTACATTAGTGTAGTATAGTAATACTTTACATTAGTGTAGTATAGTAATACTTTACATTAGTGTAGTATACTAATACTTTACATTAGTGTAGTATACTAATACTTTACATTAGTGTAATACAGTAATACTTTACATTAGTGTAGTATAGTAATACTTTACATTAGTGTAATATAGTAATACTTTACATTAGTGTAGTATAGTAATACTTTACATTAGTGTAGTATACAAATACTTTACATTAGTGTAGTATGGCTGGCTAGCTTTCCATGGACATATTCAGTGGAAAAAGTTTCTCTCGGTAAGTATCGATTGAGACAAATCTTGCGATACTTACAATGAGAAACTTCTGGGTATTTGCCCGATTAAACTCAGAAAATCTGAAATGGGCTTTTCAGAGTTTAATAAATTTCACCCACTTAGAGTTTCATTGTACGTGCAGAGCACATCTGTAAATAACAAAATTTAAGCAAGGTGATTAGAACTAATCAGCCAGCATCGCAGATTAAAAACTTAACTTTCACACCTTTCCACTACATGTTTAATTATTCCATGCTGTCATATCATAACAGAGAAAGACACAAAAGTAATCGAAGGGGAAATGAAATAAAATAAATAAAATTAGTACTGACACTTGTGCATGAAATGTAGAATCCAGAATTTTTAGTTCATCTCTGGTTCTGTTCCTGGCCATTGCAATGCTAAGCAACTTGGCAATACCAGGGGAATACGGTTTCCCCTTATCAACTGATATACAAACCCCAAAATCAGAAAAGTTGGCACGTTGTGTAAATCGTAAATAAA
>WMED01030104.1:0-10156 GCA_019650415.1 Pipa parva
CGCGACTGGCGCAGTCGCCCGAACTGTTCGCACTACTTCGGACAATGGTGAATTCACCCCCATGCCTTTAAGAAGCACAGGAATGAAGAGATCCAGGAATGATAAGACTTCAGCAACAGGAACTAACAATATGTCTTTAATGGAGCCTGACAAAAGTAGAAGTTCGGGCAGTGAGTGTGAGAGCTGAATGATTTTTAAACCTCCTCCTGCCGCTAGCCAGTATGGGTAGAACTCCTGACATGCGTTGTTGCTTAGTAATGGCAGTAGGAGGAGAATTTACTGGTTCGTGAGAGGTAAGGCTGCGCTGCAGCTTGTGACACATTAACTGTTGGGTAGACAGCAGAAAGGTGTAAAGTTTGGAGGAAAAGTGTTTTGTAACAGAATAAGAGGAAATGAGAAGAGGTGTAGAATGAACTAGGACAGTAAGAAAGGTTTTTTGTTTGTTTTTTATCATTGACATATGCATTTATACTATATATAGACAAATCTGTACTCCATAGACCTCTTAAACATTCACTGTTTTATGATGAAGACAAATTATGCTCATCCAGATATTTTCCCAGCTGTTAGTGAGTTAGTCTGCAAGTAATGATGATTCATGGAAATTGAATATTATATAAACAGGCATATTTTTAAAAAAATGATGTAAGTGAGCCCATCATTTAACATTTCTATATTAATATGACCTTGCAATAGAAACCTTGAATGTGCAATACTTTTATTAGCAAGAACTAAAATTTTTAGTTCTTTGTTCTAAATGTAGACATGTATTTTAATAACATGCACAAAGAACATTACAATTAATAACCTTAATCATTTGCTTTGGCCTTCCCTAGTGTTTATTATATATTTGTATATACTATATTACGCAGTGCTTTACATAAATTTGTCATTCACTTCTGTCTCTGCCCCATGGAGCTTACAATCTAGCTTCCCTATTCAGTCACACACACGCGTGTTTTTGGATTGTGTTAGGAAACCCGCGCAGTTGCAGAGAGAACATACAAACTCCATGCAGATGAAGACTGGGGTGGAATTGAACCCAGAACTACGCACAGCAAGGCAGCAGTGCTAACCGCTGAGCCACCGCACATAAACGTTAAATGCATTAATAACAAATATAAGGTTGTATGTTACTTTTTATCAACTGTTGATCGTTATCTATCACCATAGTAATAAAAAATGTTTAAGATTCATACATACCATCGGAAATATGTGCCCATATACATATATACTCACTTTGTAGGGTCAACTTTGGAAATCAAAGGTCATCAAAATATATGTATTCATGCTTCTACTAAATGTGAAGAGGTTTAAAATGAGCATTAATTTGCATTAATTGTCATTTATTTCATATGCTGGCAGCTGTTACATCCTTAAATAAGGAAGATAAAAAGAAAGCATTTCAAGGGGAAATTCAGTATGGAGGATGTTGATAGAAGAATGAACAAAATTCAAAACATTTTTGCAAATGAGAGCCTTTAAGGATCTAGCTTTTCAGTTAGTGCAGAGGTCCCCAACCGCTGGTCCGCGGACCAGGACTGAGCCTTTGGGGTTTTTCAGCCAGTCCGCGGCGCCGCTGACAGCTAGCTCTGCGCCTGGTCAGAGCATGCTCTTTGTGGATTGATAATGTTCTCTGCCGTAGCCGTGACAGCTCACAGCTCCCGGCAGAGAACATTATGCAGGATGGGGTGGGGTATTGGGCGGGTCTTAGTGACGAGGCCATCCAGCACAGCATGGACGGGGTGAGGCGGCAGGCTCTCCTCACTGACTCGCCCCTGGCAGAACATGTTATGACCAAATGACCATATGACCAAAGCTCCACACCTGCCCCACCACCACCCCACCGGGCCATGGAAAACTGGTCTTGCTTAAAGCCGGTCCCTGGTCCAAAAAAGGTTGGGGACCTCTGAGTTAGTGTGTTCCCCCTCTTAATACTTCTTTCCTGTGTATCTGGAAGTCAATGTGAACTGTTGCAAGGACTGATGGATAGAGTGTAAATGTCACTGTTTCTGATGGTGAGATGTGCTTCCCATTGTTGAGAGGAAGTACACTATGTAAACAGCATAGATCCTTCCAAAAATGTAAAGTTTTTTTTTTAAATGACTCCTATATAGGGGGAAATTTATAAAGATCAATTCAGCCTTTATAATTTGTTTGCCGTTTATAAATGCTTTACAACCTTATTTTTCAATTCACTTAACTTTTCGATTCCACTGACTTACATAGGATGAAAAAAGAAATTGTCGACAGAAAAAAAGATTGATATTGACATTCTATTGCTCTCGTTTGCAAGCTAATCTCTCTTACACTGCAGTGATGTGTTCCTCTTCACCTCCTGCTTCCTGTTGGATTTTCAATAAGTTGAGCAAGCCCAGAGGCAGTTTTACATCAGAAATCTGCTTCTGCACTTGCTCAACTTTCTGAAAATGTAACAAGGAACAGGAAGTGAAGAGGACTGCATTGCTGTAGTGTAAAACAGATTGACTTGCTAGTGAGAAGGCAGCACTGTAGCCAATAAAACCTATTGGTATTTCAACCTCCACTTATGAATCATCCCTCAACTTAACAAGTTCTCCTTTAATTACTCTATTTTTACCCTTTAAGTTGCTTATATTTCTCTTAAATCCAATGTGCTAAAATTAATATTATATTAGTTTAAAATACTTAAGAACACTCTATAGCAGGGGTGGCAAACCTTTTTGGCACGGAGTGCCAAAAAGGTGACGTCACTACCAGTGCTGTCTTCCGAAGCGCCAGCGCTGATGAGTGATGACATCACGCCTGCACCGAGGGAGGAGCGTGCACGCATCAGGGGAGGAGAACTCCCCTGTGAGCGAGCGCTACTTCAGTGCAGGTCACGGATCCAGCTTGAAAACTGTTGGATCGGGTCTACAGCCTGTACTGAAAGCAGATTAGGCAACGGCTCGCGTGCCAACAGAGAGGGCTCTGCGTGCCCTCTTTGGCACCCGTGCCATGGGTTCGCCATCCCAGCTCTATAGCATTTAAAAGTGTGTAATAACTATAACGCTATTAAGGCATTGTAACATTCCATTATTATATATTATCGTATTTTTCAGTTGTATAAATCAACTTGTTAGCTAAGAAATTAAATAGAAACATTTTGAATATGATCGAACAAGCATTTATCAAACATATCATGTTGATATAGTGCAATAAAAAAATAAATAAGCCTGCTATGTTTCATCACATAATTTACAAAACAATCTAATATGTTGAAAAACATACTAATTTGCCTTTTTTATTGAAACCAGTAATGGATATCATTACAAATGACTTATACCCCAAGGATCTCTACATTTGTTGAACTGAATGACTTCACAATAAAATTCTGTTAGTTGCCGTGGCATTGGAGAGACTTCCTCCCACTCAGATCTGTTGCTATGGTAGACTTGCACTTCGTCTGTGATTTCATCTGGAGCATAGTCACCCCCAAGTATATATATTTTATCCTCTATTCCAACAGCTCCTGCATTAAAACCAGCACATTCAAAAGATCCTTCTCCTTTCCAGACACAAGTCTCAGGACAAAAGCTGTAAACTTTGTACGTTGACAGATCACATATGTACAACGTATTATTCACTGGAACAGCTTTAATTAATGTTGCATGAAAAAACTGTCCGAATTCCGCAACCAGCTCACACCATTGATTTGTCTCAGCATTAAACTTGAAGAAACAATCAAGAGAAGGGTTAAAAGAATCAGTTATCTCTACTTCGGAACCAAGCACATAAATCACATTTTTGCATGCACTTGCTTCTGGGTAGTATATTCCTCTTGGCAATGGACTTACTGATCTCCATTTTTTTTCAAGAGGATTAAAAGATTCCACATCCAAAAGACTTCTGATGTCTTGTGCACCTTTAGTCTTTCCACCAATGACAAATAACTGGTTAAGTGCCATGACAGAGGTATGCATTGTCCTGGGTTTCATCATGGCTGGGACTAAAGTTGAATTATTGGTGGAAGGACAATAACACCAAGTTTGGTCAGTGGCATCATGGTAAGGTTCAGCAATATGAAGTCTTACACTTCTGCAGCAATGCCCTTTACACCCACCAGTTATAAATATCTTTTCCCCATAACTTGATAAGCTTGAACCTGGAAGATCAATTAAATGAATTTGTGGAAGCTCCAACCATTTGTCGGTTTTTATGTTGTAACAAAAAGTGCATTGGGCCTCCCCATTTTCTGCAGTTTTGTGTACAAAAATATACTTCTCTGTCGTAGAAAGACGAGCATCTGGAAACAATCCACCAGAATCTTCCACAAGTTTTATTGCAGAATTTATTGCGGTTAAGCAATCTGTGCGTTTTAATAACTGGTCTTCTGATATGCGAATTTCTTGCAATGTGGACTGAGATAATTGATGCAATCTTACTCTATTTAATAACCGAGGAAAGAATTTTTCTCTTTTATCTAAACTATATTTTGTCCAAGAAAGAAGAGCAACCATCACAAACTCTTCTTCAGGTATATTTAACATGTCATCTTCAAGGCATTTTTCCAGGACCCCGTTATTAAGTTCTAAGAAATCTGTTGACTGTGTTAATAAGGCAAAGTGCTGCAGGGAAAATTCAAAAGCATGATCAAACAATCGCGTGGAGCCGTAACTCTCCGATATTGATAACAATTGTAAACAGTTACTTGTATCAATAATTTTTATTAGATAATCACTGCATGCTTTAGAAAGTAGGGGCACCTGCAGAAATGATGACATCTGAAAGAGCATGTCAACATTTTCATCTGTGATCTCTGCTTTGCCTGTGTAGGCGTAATCAAGAAATGACGCCACAGCATTCAACGACAGGTTGCTGATAGTGACGCTCCCTCCATCTCGTTCTTTCATATTTACTTCAAACATAGCTCTGCAAAATAAACACACAAAATGTTGTTACTGACCATTGTAAATCTAAATTGTCATGACTTTCATGCTGATATCTTTCAATGCCGAAAGATAGAGAGGATGATACAAACAGATAGAGAGAGAGAGAGATGGATACAAGATAGATAAAGAAGGATACGTAAAGAGCTGGTGGCTACATAGGCATTTTTTATTGAAACAATATCTATGTAATAATGAATCAAAAACAGTCACTCCTGCACAGAGATTCTGGTGTTATATGAAATGAGAATGGACCTTGCAGGATGTCTGTTCAGTATTGTGCAGGTCTACTGAATATTACAATACGTTTACAATATTACAATAAGTTTATCATAACATTAAGGGTGAAATGTGTTAAAGTCGGAAAGACCGCTCTCTGTGTTTCCGAGTTTATTACGCGAGATATCGCGTTGTTCACCTGAGATTACCACGTGAGTTTTTTCAATCTCGATTTTTCGATAGAAAGCGGGAATGACACGAGATCTCGAGCGATAAACTTGGAAAGACCGAGAGCGGTCTTTCCGACTTTATTAAATTTCATCCTTAAAATGGAAGTGAATGAGTCAGAGTATACGGAACACTTGCAAGAGGTACACAGCAAACATCAGGAACTATCAATTTAATTCACTTACAGTCAACCAAGATTTTAATTTCAAACTATTTATTTTTCAGAAAACACATCTATGTAAAAATCAAATTTATCTTTAATTTCTTATTTCATTTCTGTAATGTTGTACCTGCTACTGCCATTTTAACTCTTCCTACCTCCTCATTGTAAGGACAGTCTAGGATACACAGGGCTACCATCAGGCATCACAAGATCCTGCTGAAACCTAGCAAATGCCGCCCAACTGAATATGTAATTAAATCAGACCTAAACGTGCTGTCGCACATGAATTATCATAGAACAAAATTCTCTTCTCAAGTGCACCTAAATATAGAGATATTTCTGATGAGATTAAATAATACACTTGTTTATAAAAAGGGGAAAGTCAAAAGAAACTGGGGATACTAGCAACATTGTGTGTGTGTTTAGACTTTAGTTCAGTGGTTCTTAACCAGGGTTCTATCGAACCCTAGGGTTTCGGTGAGTCGGTCTCAGGGTTTCGGCAGAGCCTCCGCCACGGAGGTCAAGACACAGAGGTCATGTGATTTATCACTAAAGAATGGTTCTGTGAATGTGCATATGAAACTGGTGGGTTTGGTACCTCAAACAAGGTTAAGAACCACTGTTTTAGTTAAAGTAAATTAAATCTAAAGGTTAATCCTACTCTTGCTGTGAAGATTCTAACTCCTTTATTCATTTTATAAATGTGGTTCATCTTTTATAGGGATTATCAACTTTTAAGGTGGGACATAATGACAATAGTGTTAACCTTAAGACTGTGACTGGATTGGATAATCTGTCAGGTGCCAGTACATCCTGCTTGCTGTACTCAATAGCTATTAGCTTTGACTGAAGAGATGTCTGTTCCCAACCCTGGCAGGGGATTATTTGAAAATCTCTCCCATAGGATTTTATGTTGGCCCTATCTACTGAGGCTTTAAGACTAATTTAGCAGGGAAAGAGTAGATAAAGAGTACCAGGGCTGGCAAAGGAACCTGCTACTGAGGGGGTTATTCACTAAAGTCTGAATTATTGCGTATAGGTGCAAATTCGCCAGATAAAGACAGTCGCAATAGGCTGCTACTGTCGCAGTCACACCTTTATAATGAGAATATTGTCGCAGTCGCGACTTTATTATGGGGAAATTGTCCCAATCTTAACTTTAAAAAATTGTTGCGACTTTACAATGGGGAATTTGTAGCAGATTTACTATAGGAGTTTGCGAATTCGACAGTCGAATTCACACCTTAGTGAATAACCCCCCTGACTCTGGGGAAGATGTAAGGTCAGGATTCCAGGAAGAGGCACCCACAATGGAAAAGCACCCCAGATGGCAGCTAGGCTAGGATAGCTTCTGCAATAAGGTAAAGCCGAAATGCAACAGTGCAGTCATGGTAGTGGTAGCTAACCTACTACAAGTGATAAAGGGATAGTCTCCCGGGATGTTAGGAGAACATCCTTACCTCGCCTAGGGAACCCAGAAGTCAGTGTAAGATTCCCAAAAAAAGTGGAAGTGGGCAATAACCCATTGCCTGGAAATGTTATGCACATCTGTTTCTAATTCTGAGTGAGTAAAATAGTAATGGTGTTTTTTTTAAACTGTGTGCTTTCACTTCTTTCAAATGGTTGTGTTATTTTAGAAAAGAAAAATCCTAAACCCACAATGTATAAGTATCAAATGTTGCCCATCTGTAAGATGTGACCATTAAAATGATATTAATAGAACTCCCCTTATTTGTGTAAGTGCTCGTTACTATTGATAGGAAGACGCCCCATATGTGCACATACCTATATACATCTTACTTGTACTTTTATTATATTGAATTGTTCAATAAATATTTGTTTTCAACCTGTTAATATTGGGAGGTTTGGTAATGCTCGTTTTCTTATTGGATGATAATTGAGAGTGCATATTTTAATACTCTTCTGTTTTGTATTGTTTGGAGTATTTGCCACCCCATTGATAGATGGTTCATCATACAGTTGCACAGCGCCATCTCCTATATATTGAATATTTATTGCTCCAGGCTACAAAAAATTTGTGTCCATCCCTGTTATGTAAGGATTAAGGGCCAGATTCCCCATTCTGCGAAGTGAGCCGCGAAGCCTTCGCTCACTTCGCAAATGGTGTTATGCGCTCGCTGATATCCTGAGCGCGGACATCAGCATGCGCATTAAAGGGATTCCCCTCCCGGCGAGAGCACTCTAGTCTCTTCGCCGGGAGGGGAATCCCTTTAATGCGCATGCTGATGTCCGCGCTCAGGACATCAGCGAGCGCATAACACCATTTGCGAAGTGAGCCGAAGGCTTCGCGGCTCACTTCGCAGAATGGTGAATCTGGCCCTAATAGTAGCGCTTATGATTTTAGCATGCCTCATTGTGAAATGATTTTTCCATGGCAAAAAGAAGTTAAAAGTATTTAAAATTTTTAATATGTAACCTAAAACAAAAAACTTTTCTACCATATTATGTCTGTTTTTCTCACAGAGTCAAGCAAGCACAGAAGCAGAATTCTGTTGCTATACTGCTTCTGCACTTGATTGACTCTGATTTTGAAGAAGAAGCAGGAAGTGAGGAGGATTGCAGAACTGCATGGAGAAGAAAAGAAGATTGGCATTCTGATGGTGAGTAGGCATCACTGAATGAAAGATTGTGATTGGTAAGTATTTAACCCCCCTCCCCCCCTCAGAAACACCTGCAGACCAATGAAAATGTAGTTCTCCTTTAAAATTGAATTTGTGAATGTTATTGCTTTCTGACTGCTTTTCTTTGCTGATAAGAGCCATGTTATATTTGCAAACCCCACCCAAACCAATTGTTTTCTATTGAACATTAGATAAGTAGCCCAATTTAAAAGCCATACCATCCAGACACCATTTAGGATTTTTGTAACACAGATTGAATATATAGTAATTGTAAAGGCACCTGTGTGCTTTTATGTTTTCATGTTATTTTCCCTTAAAATAGGATTTCAATGTGTGAAATTAAATGACATTTAAAAGAGCGTTAATTCATGTTTAGTCTTCTATTTATTTAGATTTGTCGTGATTGTTTTCTGTATACATTTATAGATAATGCCAAATTACTAAATGGAAGTTTTGGTTTAGTTTGGTTTCTGCACGGAGGTAGACTTGACAGCACTTGCACGGGTACAGGAGCCAGCGTGAAGCTCCGCCCACTTATGCAAAAGAGTGTAAATGTCATTATACTCATTGCACTTCTTATTTTTTTTGCTGGTGAGAGGAGCATTCTCATTGGGGGCGCAATGAGTGTGATGACGTATACAGTACACTCTTTAGCACCATCAATTTTACTAGGTGGGCGGAGCTTTGCGCCGGCTCCTGTACCCTCTTAAGCACTGTCAAGTCTGCTTCCATGCATGGCAATGACAGCACAGCTCAAGCTGTCGTTGTCATGTTTCAACTTAAACTAAGTTATCATTTTAGGTGCCTCCTTTTTTATTTCTAACTTTAGTTCTCCTTTAATAAATATGATTTCCCTTTAAATATAATATTAAATATTAAAACCATTTACCAAATAGTTTTCTTGTCTATCTCACTAAAAAAAGAAAAAAAAGGTTTTTTAGAAAGAGTAGTGCTCAGAAACTGTGATAGGAGTAAAGAATTCCAGGAATACATAAACAGAAAAAAGGAAAGTGACTGTATGGAGCCAAAATAAATACATCTTAAACTGCTCGTTTGTGCTTGTCTGCTGCCTACACTGGTGCCTTATGGCATTGTGCCAGTTAATATTAAATGGCATCATTGTATAACCGTGAGGTTAATGTAAGTTTCATATGACTTGTCAGCACTAAACACATTTCATATGGTTCCTTAGCGAATCATATACTCTTTCACCTCATTACTCTGTAGCCTCAGTTCTGCAGAATAAATCTGCAAATATCCTTTAAGAGATAAATGTATTTTTTGTGTCCTAATTAATAATAATTTCTTTTAGCAAAAAAAAAACAAAACAAAAAAAAAAACTGCTGAATACAAAGATGCATGGTTTATAAAGCGCTATGCACATAAATTAATGCAGAGGATGTTATTGTGGGATTTGCTATCAAAAGGGACATATACAGTACATTTCATTTAAAGGGAGTGTAATTCTGATTATTTAAGGCTGGGAATTCATGAAAGTAAGAATTGTCTCTCCACTAGGAAATTAGGGTAGTGGGAAGGACCTGCTCCCCATACCCATACCCCCTTGCACAAGGGTATGGGATCCAGGGTTATTAAAGGCCAACCTGAAATACTTTATATTATAAATACTACAAAAATAGCAATAACTACTATCTACATTTTGTCTATTGTTTACATCAATGCCATCTGATACCACTGAATGTTCTAAGAAACCAGGAATTTAAGTAACTTGCCCAGAATAACAAGTCACTTGGATTAAAAACCAGGTCGTTAAGTTGAAGTTGTGGGGTGTATACAAAAATGTGCAAATTTGCCTGCGTTAAGTGAATTCAGTACAAATTGCCCATACTGTAGCATAGAAAATTCCGCCTATTCACTCAACGGCAAAAAAAGCATCAAATATTTGTGTAGTGATCTCTGGGCATAGTCAGGTGAATAGAAGTAGTGGTGTATTATAAGGAATTTGATCTAATTAGGCATATTGTTGTGAAGTGACA
>WMED01030105.1:0-10156 GCA_019650415.1 Pipa parva
CTTTTCCTCTGTTCCAGCACTGCAGTCCTCTAGACTTCCTGCTTCCTCTTGAACATCAGTGAATTTATTCTTTTGTGCATGGTCAAACTACTTTTCAGCAGACACAGAAGAAAAATACAACCATGTAGAAGAGGAGGCATGAACCAGAAGAGGATTGTGATGCTGCAAAAGAAGATTGTCTCTATCTTAAAGCAGGAGGCAGCATTGCGGTAAATGTGCAGATAGGCAAGTTTTACCCCTCTCCCCCCCTAAGAATCATTCCTAGAGAAAACAAGCTTTAGCTCTCCATTAATCTGCCACCTGAGCAATTGCTCAGGGCCCCCAATATTTTAGGGGACCACGCTGAAAATATAGAACCATGTTGTTCAGTCTCTTAGCCTGATAATCATAGCAGTACATGGGGCCTGATTTTCAGTTTTGTCCAGAGTCATACTCTGTCTAAAACCAGCCTTGATATTAATGACGCGGCTTATGAGTGGTGTGCAATTTACATTCTCAGGTTGGTTGAAACACTTTTTTCAAATACATTTGTAAACTTATACCTAAATGATTTGTTACAGTAATTTGGTGGCTATGGATATAAATCCGTTTACATCAATCTATGGTAGCGATGGCGAACCGAGAGCACGTGCACTGATGCCTCCAGAACAGGCCCTGGACCCAACCTGACAATTTTCAGGTCGAATGTACAGTCTACACTGAAGGTCTTCCCTGACACTGGCGCGCTCCTCCCTCGACGCAGGCGCAATGACATCACTCAGGCAGATGGCTCTGGTACTCGGCGCTGAAAAGGTTTGCTGTCAATGATCTATGGTTGTTGGAGCTGATTCCTCAACATGTTGTTTTTTTAGTAGACTAAGGGGTTTATTGGATAAAGTCCAAATTGTTGCGCCAGCTAAAGATGGTCGCAGTCACAAATTCAGTATGGGAATATTGTTGCAACTTTACTATGGGAATCCGTTCAATAACTCCTTAAATATGGTAACTTCTCCCATTCAAAGCGTACAGTTATCGGTACTTAGTAGATAAATACATAAATATAGGATAGTCAAATCTTCTGAATTGGCATGAATGGCCTTGCTTTATAAGAAACCAAGAAGGAAAGTGAAGAGATAAAATTTTATAGAAATCCTCTGAAGGCTTCTTGGGGAATTTAAAATAAAGACATCATTGTCTGGGAATGAGAGGTGGGGACAAAGATCAGAGGGGGAAGTAAACAAACAAAACCTTAATTAAACAAGCACCTCCTTTTTCAAGAATGTTGTAGGAAAGAATTTACAGTAAATTATCACTGAGCAATTTAATTTGTTAACAGGCATTTCTTACACATGAATGAATAGGAAATTACAGCATTCACTGTTTATACAGTAGTTTTGTCATTTACGTCTATCAAATATCCATTTATACAGGAATTCCTACTAGACAGCAGATTTTATGACTGTTCTCAGAAACCCCTGATATCAATATCCAACAATGATATAACTCTATACAGGGCTTTGGACTGAAACGCAGAAAAGAAAGCAAGCATTCCAGTAACAGGCAATAAAAACTTTTCAGATTTACCCAAGCCGAGACAATAAAGAGGACAGTTACTACTTGTAACAGTAAACAGTCTTCCAGAGTAGAAATGTTCTTCACCAGGGGTCAGCAATCTACGGCTCTCGAGCCAGATGTGGCTTTTTTTGATGGCTGCATCTGGCTCTTTGAGTATAACGAGCGGTGCTCACATGCAAGCACCACTCGTTACAGTTTGCCAGCTAATCGCCAGCAAGCGCTGTAGAGACAAAGCTATCTCAGCACTTCCAGGTTGCTAGCCAATCTGGAGCCGCTGACGTCACCATTTTCCAGGTTGCTAGTCAATCTAGAGCTGCTGACTTCACCTATATGACATCACATATGACGTCAGCAGCTCTGAATTCGAAAGGACTGAGCAGAGCTGCACGTATATGGCTCTCTCAGCCCAAAAGGTTGCCGACCCCTGTTCTACAGTAGCATTTTAGTATAACATAAAGCAGCGCACTTCACAATAGAAACATTATTTTGTAGTCTATCTTACTTTCATTAAATTGCTCTATAGTTAAAGGGCAGGAGGCCTACATGACAATGGTGATTTCATCTTTGTACTCACTTAATATCACAGGTCCATCAAAAAGACAGGTGTGGTAGTCTGTTTGTAACAACCACAGAATAATAACAGGCTAAGAGACGGTGATAGTTTGGAGTAAAATGGGAAGTCATTAGAACAGGTGTTTCATGCAAACCACATAAGGAATTGCCTTAAAATACACAAGCAGTGTTTTAAATTCTCAGTATTCAAAACGGTTTTCACTATTGATTATATGTCTCATAATGGTTAAGAAAAATGATATAGTATAAATGCAGATTTTAGTCTATAATAAGCATAGCTCACAAAAGAGATGCTTTTGAAAATAATATACATGCACTATTGACCAAATGGTGAAGTCTTTTATAATGAGCTATACTCTCATACTTTACTGTCTACAGACATCCAAGGAAGGCTGAGGGCAATAAAAATATTTAGAGAGCCAGGAAAGACCCTAGAGCTGCCTGCTACATTGCATTTTGTTTATGCAAACAATGAGAAAAGGATTATAACAAACTACACAGACACAAAACATTAACAGAAAATTGTAGGAAATATTGTCAAACTAAAGTATGAGGTTACTGTTCTGTTCAGCACACTAAATTTGCTTGCTATGCCAAAAATGACAAATTAACACTGGCAACAACGAGAGTACAGTATAGTGTATTGCTGCCTTCTGCCGAGTCCTCAGATAGAGGACACACTTACTCATATTCAGGCAAAGCATCAGCTGAGATAAAGCCATCCCTGCGACACAAACAATTTTATTTAAAAACTACTCCAAGCCAAGCACTCACCTCTATCCGTGCTATCTGTGCCACAAGTGGATTGTATTTTCAGTTTTAAAATATTCACAGATCCTCAGCTCCATGGGAGCAGATAAGCCTGTACAATAGAAAAAGAGCGTGTTACAATTGTTACAGACAACGTCAAAAAATGTCAATATATCAAGTGGCCAAAAACCTGGCACATTCAGTATACACAGTTCCATTGGAGTTAGCCAAGGAGGCTTCAGCCAACCCATCCCCCCCCCCAAAAAAAAATCATAGAAATAAATGTCTTTAAGGGAGTGACCCCATTTTTTATTGCAGAATGAACAAACAACGTTTTGAATGGAAAACGCCTCCCTTCGGGGTTATTCACTAAGGTGCGAATTTGACTGTCGAATGTTCAAGCAGCGGATTCCCATAGCAAATCCGTGACAATTTCCCTATAGTAAAGTTGCGACTGTGACAATATTCTCATTATAAATATGTGGCTGTGAAAGTAGCAGTCTATTTAGCTGGTGAATTCACACATATATGCAACAATTTGGACTTTAGTGAATAACGCCCTTCATCTTAATTAGGTGTAGTGGGTCCAGTAAGTAACTCACATCAACCTATCAGCACTTGGTTTTCATTTCTCTAGCTGTTGGAGGCCAATGAACACTAACAATTGATTGGCTGCTATGAATTCTTCGATCCATGGATCTCTGCATCTTTTAATGCATTTTCTTTTATGCTCACTAAAAACCACAAACCTTCAAACATTCCAGTCTGGCTGTAACTGAACTAAAACAACTCTGTTGTGATTTTTAGATTAGCAGCAGCTTGAGATTTAAAATGAGTTATAACCACAATTGTTTTTATTGCTAAGGATAACAAAAAAAAAAATTTAAGCTCATAGAATACAATGTATACCAGCATAAATCTACAAGAAGCAAACTGCCAATTCTCTCTCCTTGACTAGCTAAACACCACCCATTCAGTAAATTTGTCATTTTTAATGTTTTATACTAACGATTGTGAAAGTTATTGATGATTTTTAAAATAAAATAAATAAAGGGCACCCTAAATCCCTCTTTATTTTTGAGCAGATATCCACTGTGGACCTCCAACTTGTAACTCAATTCTAAAATGAGAATAACCCCGTAGATAAATGTGTATTAGTAAAGATACTGCCAGTGATACATCAAAATATGGTTCTTCCAACTCTAAAGGCTCACTCAGACAGTTTTGATGATGGCATTAAACTGCTAAGAAAGCTTGCCCTATTGGCAATTGTGACTCCAAACTTTTCTGCTATAATGTTCCTCTGATCAATTACTTTTTTTGTTCTGGTTTGCACTGGTGGCCAGTTGGGACACAGGGGTGAATTTTGTTGGATTCTGTAAGCCTTAAGACACATTGCCTGATTTTAAACAGCTTGATCAATGCTGCCCTATGCAATGAAATGTCACATCTGAAGCCCTATAGTTCTGGGCATCTGTAGGAGATTCACTGGAATTATTGTCAGCTAATCTCTGTAAAGCAATACTATGGTTGATGCATCATATAAAGAAAGTTATGACTTTTAATATTTAAATAAAAACACTTCCAAATGTCTTTGTTTATCTAGAATTCTACATTATATTCAAATATAGATATATGTATAATTTTATTTATAAAGCACCACAAATTTATGCAGCACAGGCAAGGGAAAAGTGCATTAAACAATACAAGTATAATATCACAAGGATACATCACTTTAAGTGCTAGGTTGCAGTTGACACAAGAAGTTGGAGGTCCATGCCTCATAGAGCTTACAATCTAAGTATATATATATATATATATATATATATATATATATATATATATATATATATATATATATATATATATATATATATATATATATATATATATATATATATATATATATACACACACACATATACACACACATGATAAAGGACACTTAAAGACTCACTCCTCTGAATGGACAACACACATTAATTTTGGTCTTTGAACATAAGACAAATATGTAGTTGTTTTCCTTTTATTTTAGAAATTTACTTCTACAAATCATTTCTTTGTTATTTAAAGTTACCAGTCAGTTAAAAAACACTAACACTAAAAAAGTAAAATGCCTCAAATGCATTTATAGTTACTATACATTCTGTACTTCCAAAACTTCTGGCGGTTATTCTCTAAAGTCCAAATTGTCACATAAAGGTGTGAATTCACCAGCAAAAGTTAGTAGCAATAGCCTGCTACTGTCGCAGTAGTATCTTTATAATGAGAAGATTGTTGCAGTCATGACTTTACTATGGAAATATTGTCACAGCAGCAACTTTAAAGTTGCAGCAATTGTAAATTTACAATGGGAGAATTGTCGCAGTCGCGGATTTACTATGAGAATCTGCTGTTTCAGAATTCGACTGTCGAATTCAGACTTTAGAGGATAACCCCCTCTGACTTTTGTATTTAAAGTAAGGTATTTAGCTTAAAGAAACAGGTCCTTTATGAAAAACACCATAGGTGACAATAGGACTTTGTGAGGTCTGTTTACCAACATGGCTGCTATCAGTAAAGATAAGAACAGACAGAAAGAAAAAAAAATGCATGATTTTAATTTAAAATTTAAAATATGACATTTATACAAGTGCTGTATTTAAATAAGTGCCATGTCAATACAAATGGAAACTTAGTGTTGCTGGTCCTTAAAGTCAAACAAGCATTCTAACATATTCCACGACATATCAGTCCTAGAGATCACTATTTACTTATAGGTGATATTATTAATGATCTCTCAGGAAAGGAAGACCTTTGTGGGCTCCCATTCATATTAAAACATTCAAATATAAAGACAAATAAGATTAATTGCAGAATAACCTAAAATCATATCCATTAGCTTGGTACATAATTTTAAGATATACCTAAACTCAAAACTCCTCACAAAGCAATTAAGATAAATTAAAAGAACAATAATATATATATATAAAAAAAGTCTCAAATGAATTTATAGTTACTATATATTCCATCTGCTTCTAAAAAAATCTAATTGTGCCTAGAAAGTAAGATATTTAGCAGTTTTGTTTTAAAAATAGGGTTATAAGGGACACGTCTTAAATAAAGTACCATATAAAACATGGGACTGGGTGAGGTCTGTTTAACAACATGACTGGTATAAGTGAAGATAAGAACAAACAGAAAGCAATACAATTCCTGAATGTAACTTCAGAGATAACATTTTTTTTTACATGTGCTGTATTTGACTGTCATGACAATCCAAATGGGATTTTTTTCTTGTGTGTTAATGGTCCTTTAAGAAAGAGCAACAAATGGAATGGAACAGTTCCAAGAGTTACTAATACACAAAACAAAGGCTTGAAATAAGGGAAAATAGATTTGCCAACTTAACACAATCACAACATAGACAGCCAGATCACAGATAATGCAAGATGCCAAACAGCTGTTGCTGAGTTACCATTTCCAAAATTTATTCACAGCCCGAAGCAGCACACAGGTGTCGGATTCTGCTCTTTGGAGAAGTGAACAATAGGTCCACTGGCTCCAAAAATGGATAACAGAAAACAAGACAGAGATATTAAGTGACAACTGCATAAATGAAGGTACTAACCATTTTTAACTTTACATGATACATAGCTGATAACATAATGCAAACTTGAATATCAGAATGACATTAACTTCCTCACTATGCAGCCCATTCATTTACCTCTTATATTCTCCTAATTGTTACCATGTTCAATGTCAGATTACTTAACCCCACAAGTATTCCTGAAAAGCCTCCATTCATTTGCTCAAATCCCTTATACCAGAGGTCACTAACAGGCGGACCGCAGTCCAGATCCGGACCCGAACGCCATCCTGTCCGGACCCAATCTCATATTAACATATTTGATTAACTCTGCATATTTTTATTCTAATGGGTGCAAATCATTCAAACATTACGGTAAAACAGCAGAACGCCACACGTGAAGTAAATCAGCCAATCACATCTGTCCATCTGTTTACATGCGAAGGACAAGCACAGCCGCTGGCATTGGTCCAAGTGAGAAAAATTTGATGTTCCGGACCTTTGCTTCTGGTAAATTTTTAAATTTGGACCTCGGTTAATTTTAGTTGGTGACTCCTGCCTTATACTATTCCTCACACAATTCCCTTGATCCCCCCCATCTCCATAAAGTTTTTACATAGGCATTATACCTCTCCATACATTTCATTTGCACAGAGTTCCCATTAAGCCTCCTTTCATTCACACTCCCTTACATACTACAGCCCCAAGTCATGCCTCCAGGCGGCCCCAAGTCATGCCTCCAGGCGGCCCCAAGTCATGCCTCCAGGCGGCCCCAAGTCATGCCTCCAGGCGGCCCCAAGTCATGGCTTCAGGCGGCCCCAAGTCATGGCTTCAGGCGGCCCCAAGTCATGCCTCCTACACTTGTCCCCATTTCCATTCAGCAATCACCAAAAGCACCACAAACCATCGATATTATCCCCCTGCATTGTCTCCTTCTCTCTCCTGTTTTACTACAATACAATGGGTTTGCCTCTCCCATAAGCACTATACACACCCTGCACATTAGACTCACTCCCCCATAAATTCCCCTCAGATGGCTCCTCTCCTCTATATACAGCCCAGCAGTCTTCCCCCCAGGCTCATTCCCTGTGGCCAGTCACACAGAGGAATGGGAGAGAACAATGCCTGCCCCCAGGAGCGGGACCCTTTTTTATTCCCAAAAAACTGTCCTTCCCTGCAGGTTCCCCATACCCTCAGGGAAAGGGTTACTCTCCCCACCGCCCAAACATCCAACCCTGTGCCCTAATCCAGTCACCACCCTTGGCTTTCTCCCGGGGTTCTTCCCTGTAACCCCACCATCATCCCGTACCTTCCCCGGTCATGCCCCCAGCCCGTTCCCTTAGTCTCACCTCGTCCTGTCCCTCCGCTGTCCCTCAGTCTCACACTCCTGCACCACCGCTCAGCCCCGCCCCGGAACTGACGCCGCCACCCACGGCCCGCCCAGACAAACATTCTCTTGCCCACAGTGGGAGGATCACTTGTTGTCGTCTCAAGGATTAGTTCGTACCCAGCCAAGACGACGACGCCATCTTTGTTCTTGGCAAATGTTCAACTTATGTTTAAGTATTCCTTCCCGATATCATTACCCGTGTAAAGGGGTTCTGCACCAACAATGGCCAAAGATATCATAATAATTGTTCTTTTATTGTCAGTGAAACTGATAAGCAGCAGCATCAGAAGTTTATTATAAGAACCAATGTCAATAGTATATAATAGTATTCCTACGCAAGGCAGGGATTTAGTCATTTATTGTTGCTTACATAGACATAGGGGATGTTCTCATATAGCATTATAACTTGTTACATGCAGCGCTCTGTTAAGATGATTTGTCTTTTAGTTTTTGAGTTTCTGAATTTAAAGGGGAATTACAGTCACATGACATCTTTACATATGCAGTACTATACCTTAGTGAGAAGCATTTCTCCCCAGTAGTTGTTTCATGTGAAACAGAATGATTGAGTAGGCAGCACTAATAAACTCCTGCACCAGGAAATGTGTGTGTCATGTGTACCCAGAGCCAGTTTTATCACTGGGTAAAGTATAAGGTATAAGTATTTTAACACTTGTTTTTTATTTTTTGACTTTGGTTCTCCTTTAAGCATTTTGCCATTTGTCCTATGGTTGCTGGAGTCTGAGGGCAGATACTAGGAAGTGTTGGACTGGTAGGAATCTCCTGGTGGGCCCAGGTCTCATTGGTAGACCTGTTAAGTGTACCAAATTCTGCAGGATAGCCTAATTTTTCCAGTTCTACCCTTCAGTCCCTGGTCCAAGTCCTAGGGGGGAATTCACCATTGTGCGAAGTGAGCTCCGGACCCTTCGGTGAGGGGTCTCGCCAAAACTGGAATCCCTTTAAAGCATTTGTTGATGTCCGCATGCAGGACATCAGCAAGCGCATAACAGTCTGTGTGAAGTGAGACGAAGGTTCCGGAGCTCACTTCGCACAATGGTGAATTCCCCCCCTAGTTCCTCGGTTATCCACTCCTCTGCCCAGTTCTGTACCTGATGGCAGATCAGATCACTGGCAAACATCTAATAAAAAGAAAGTGAGGTGGTTATTCACTAAGGTGTGAATTCGACGGTCAAATTTGCAAACAGCGGATTCTGTGATAATTTCTCCTTTGTAGTCAGGACAATTTTTTTAATGTTAAGATTGCAACAATTTCCCAACAATTTGCGACTGTCTTTATCTAGCAAATTCGCACCTATATGCAACAATTCGGACTTTAGTGAATAACCCCCTGAGTGATGTGCTAGTGACATTATTGATGACATCACTGGTAAACAGCCAAACAGAAGTAGGGTTGTAACTATAGGGGATCACAGCAGTCATGGCTGTAACTGAACCCCAGCTCCCAGGGAGTACAGTGTGATTGCTGAAAGTCCTCTGCAGCCATGTAGCACCTGCCTCCTATACCCCTGGATCTCAGTAAGTCTTATTCTTTTGATTTAAGGGCACAGGAGGGTACAGCACTGCTGGGAGGGTAAAGGGTCCTGATGCCAATCTTGGACTGGGCCATAGGGAGGAGGCACAGTGCATGTGCTTGGGCCCAGAGGGGTGCAGTTACTCTCTTGATTATGGAGCTGGAAGGCAGTGCACTGATGATATCAATGCCAAGAGGGGACAGTGCTGTTCTGCTGTTATCCCATGATAATTTGGGAGGTATGCTCAATGGGATCCTCCTGGAGTTTAAAACTGCACAAGCATGGTATAATCCTGAAGGCAGCTTAAATCAGACAGGAGTTTGGAGACAAAAAAGGTAAAACACATGAAAATCATAATTGAAGGTGGGAATGAATAGATAAGAAGAAAATCTTTTGATTAGAGGGGACCTCATCTCATGTTTCCTGGTGAGCCCCAATATATTCACACAGTGGTTTGCAAGGACAGAATGGAAGAGGCATAGACCTGGACAGACAGAATAAACTAAAGAATAAAAATGTAATCAAAAACAAAGGCTCAGGTTTACAGTATTTGCTGTTTTCTGGGTTCAGTTACCCCAACAATCACAAAGGAAGAGAAAAAAATAAATTTAACAGAAAGATAAAATATATGTATAAAAATCTACAAGATGTTAAAAATTACAACCACACAGTTTTGGACTTCGCATCTCATTTAAAGGGGTTGTAAACCTTACATTTATTTTGAATGTTATATTTTCATTCTGAGACAATTCATACTTGGAGGGGGTTATTCACTAAAGTCCGAGGGGG
>WMED01030106.1:0-10156 GCA_019650415.1 Pipa parva
AAAGTCCGGCCCTCCGTCAGTCTGAGGGACAGTGAACTGGCCCCCTGTGTAAAAAGTTTGTGGACCCTTCTTGTATAGTATCCTTAACACACTCTCCTTGCTTAGATTATGGTGCAGAAGGTCCCGGCTTTGGCTACACCAGTTGCCATCAGCATTCAAAGCTTATGAAGCAACACACAGATTCTCCACATGTAGTTTCAAGGTTAAACACTTTTGTAAAATGAATCAGAATCACTGCAGCAGGTATCACGCACAGTCAGCACCACAATGTATACAAAGAGGGTGTGCTATGGATACTATACACGTTTATTTGAACAGAAAACAAGTAACACAGGAAGAGACATCATTTAGAGAGGAAAGTAATTCAGAGCAAGGGGGAAAAAAAACTCCAAGCAGGCTTCTTGCCAATTCCGCATTGCTAAACTGAAATATTCTACCCTGATTTATTTTTCTAAGCAAGATAAAGGTTCCAGGTCGGTTTTTTTTTTTGCCACATACAAAAACAATGTGCGCAGCAATATGCATAGTGTGGCCGTAGCCTTGGAGTAAATAATTATTTCCCTTTCTGAAGTCAACCCTTCGCTCTCTTCCACTTGTACCAGATCTTCTCATCCTTTTACCTATTTTGTAAAAAGTAGCGGTATTAACAGACCAATATTTATCCATATTGATTTTTATTGATATCAATCAATTTTTTTTTACTTTTCATAAATGAGAAGGAAAAGGAAAATGGTGGAAAAAGGGACCAAGAATGGGAATACTTTTTATTTTATGACTTTAGTAAATATCACTCTTTCTAAAATCTTTTCGATTGAAAATATTAGCGTTCCGCTTTCTCCTCTGACTAATACAATAAAATACATTTATTTCTAATTGTTTTATTTTTTTCTTAGGAGTTTCACGAGCACAGAGAGTATTTTTTTCCCCTTTTTCCAATCTCACAGTGGAAATATTCCATTATCTCTGCTTCATTCAACATGTTATTAATGGATTAAACTGTATGTATGTAAAGGTACATTTTCATGCTCTTAATGACTTCAAAACTGGGTTTCAACACCAACTGATGTAGGTGTGAGGCAAGTCGCTGCAGGAATGTGGAATTAGCAAATGGTAAATGAAAAATGCATATATAATAATTATAATTTGGAACAAACTAAAATGATTTCCATTCCATTGTTAAAATACATCCCCTCCTCCAATCCCTATATCCTTACTTTGATGATATTTCCATGTATTATGATGCAAATTTCATATGATTTTACAACTGTCCATAAGATTATTTATTTCAAATCAGAAGTGGGAAGTGGTTTTCATGAAAATGAATTTTATATCATTTAAGTCAAGCGCATGGTGAAAAGTTGATGAAAATCTCCAATGAAATTGAAATGTGAGTGTAGAAAGTTACAGCGGCACCAGTTGCAGTCAAAATGTCTAGGTGGAAAATCGTTTATAGACAAAATTGTAGAAAACCAGTATTGTACTGATTCAACCTGATACATATTGTATATTTTGATATGGATGTGCAATGCTGTTTTAGATGTTTTTATTAGCATATTAAGAACATGACCCACTTTAAAACAAAGAGTTAATTGTTGAAGTTCTTTATGATGTCATTGGGGATGTGTGTATTCATTGTATCACTCTTGTATCACTTATAACTTTAATAAAGCTCCTAATGAGGTTCCAAACATTGGTGTAATGCCATACTGAGTATCATTTTAGTAGTTTTGTGTGCTGTGGTTTGCATTTATGTAAAACATTCATAGAAGTGAAGTTGACTTTGTAGTATACGGCCATTATTAACTATGTAAAATGATTTGTATTGATAAGACAGTTGTACATTCTCTCTAGAAAGAATTCTGTTTGACCTTGCAGGTTCTGGATGCTCTTATCAGATTGGGTTATGGGTTGATGATAAACTGAGAAAGGAAGTGTTAGTTCAGCTTATGTTTGAGGCAAATTTGTAGAGGGAGGAGAAAGCTGCACCAGAACCAGTGGGAGGAAGTGGGAAATTATTTAGAAGAATTAGAAAGGCAGAAGTCCTTCAGCATGAGAAGAAATCCTAAGAAGGAAGCCTTTCCAAGTTTAATACTGTCTTAGTAAAGTTAAGGCTGCTGGAAGGTTTAGAAGCCTGGTAGGTATGGGGTGAGTTAGAGTTACTCCTCTAACGGCATGCTGTCTTCCCATTAGGGTACAGAGGATCAAGTCAGAGAAAAAGTGATAAGGCCAAGTGACCCTTGAGAGTAGAGTTCCTGATGTCCAAACTGTGGTAAAATCCTAAAACCTTAGGAAAGGAGAAAAAACTAAGGAAGAGGTAACCCTGGTAGGAGAGAAACAGTATACATCATACATCTGTGACGGTCAGCGCTGCCTCCGTCTCCTACCTGACAGGGGGTCTTGAGCGCACAGTCCATAGGCGCACGAGCCGTGCCTGTTAGGTTTTAAGCACTGCCGGCAGCGTGCGTTCTGCCGGCGCGCTCCTATGACATGTACGTGTCAGGAGCGCTCCCGCTGCATCTGGATGCAGCGGGAGATTTAAAAGCTGGATAGCTTGGGCATTTGGCGCCTAAGCTTCCAGCTATTAAGGTTTCAAAAGCGTTCCTGATAGCGTTTAGTTATCATTGTTCCTGCACTTCCAAGACTGTAATTATCAGTCTGTTGTCCTGCACTTCTAAGATTACAACTATCAGTCAGTTGTCTCAGTTGCTTTCTGGTGAATTATTAAAGTGACAGTTCCTTTTTACACACTACTTTTCCTAAGTTGCTCCTTGTTCCCGTTACAGTCTATGGTTTCCAGTACTAGCAACTATCTACGGGAGGTACGCTCGGGGGCCGCAACCTGGGGGTCTCCCGCAGCTAAAACCAATACCTCCTTGCGGAGGTTAAAAGCGAAGACCAGAGACTTCTTAGACTTCGCGCATCGCAGAGTACCTAAACCGAACCCCAAGGTAGTACAGAGGGTCCACTCCACCGGCCGTGACAACATCGATGCTATATTTGTTATTGTTGCATGTTTATCAGTGAGAGAACTAATTCTATTTCTCATTCATTTGTCTAAAATATATGAATAAATATTTGTTATGCTTCTCTTCACAGTGTTTGAGATCAAAGTCCGGCACAAAGGCAAAAAAAAAAAAAAGAAAAAAGGTTAATATCAATTAAACTTTTTCTAAAAACTGCATATCTTTTATTAAAGTGATATTAATACATGGACAAGAAATGATAGGAATATTTAAAAAATTGAAGATATGGGATAATAATAACACGTTAACCACTGAAAAAAGAAAAAACAAACTTCTTGGGTGGTTAATGGCCATCAGATTAAACACGGCCAGTCATCATTGCCTTATTGCTCTAGCTCATCAGTCAAAAAACCAAAAGGTTTTGTTTTATATCCATTAACCTTAAAAAAAAGAATGAAATATCATATACCTACCACTCAGTTTTAACTTTAATCGCAATACCATGACAGTGGGGTAAATAAACATCCAAGGGATTTTATAACATGAATTCCATTTTAGATCAAAATGACACAGCACAGTGACATTACAGAAGTAGGACGAAATCAATCCAATCAATTTAGGAATGATAGCTATCTAATTTACATATAACACACATTTTTTTATCTTTGTATAAACTGGTTAAAGCACCTGTACCTCAACATCAAGAAAACAAAGGTGATGACAACAGCCAGCAATGGTACACTCCACTTAACAACAGCAAGCAATGGTACACTCCACTTAACAACAGCAAGCAATGGTACACTCCACTTAACAACAGCAAGCAATGGTACACTCCACTTAACAATCCACAATGAAAAAATGTAATTGGTCAAAGATTTCCTCATCCTCGGATCCAAGATCGACCACAGCAGCGAATTAGGGGCAGAAATCAGAAGAAGAATTGCACTTGGCTGCAGTGCAATGCAAGAAATGGCAAATATATGGAAGATATTAGCATTGCAACAAAGATTAGTATGGTCAATACAATAATTTTACCGATCTCCACATATGCATGCGAAAGCTGGGCACTCTAGAAGGCAGAGAGAAGAAAAACTGACGCCTTCGAACTATGGTGTTGGAGATAAATGATGCACATACCATGGACATCAATGGTCACAAACAAGACGACCCTAGAATGTGTCAAACCAAAAATATCACTAGAGGATAAAATCAGCAAGCAACATCTCTCATTCTTTGGACACATCATATGAGTTAATTCTCTGGAAACAACATTAATGCTCAGCGTAGTCAGTGGAATAAGAAGAAAGAGGCCAAACAATACGCTGGATAGACACAATCAAGGCTGACACAAATATGCCCATGAAAGAACTGAAAGAAGCAGTCAAAGATAGGAAAGCATGGAGAACAATGATTCATAAATGACTGAAAGTCAGCCTCAACTGAACAGATAAATCATCAATCAAACTGGTAAATGATTTCCATGTTAAAATAGCAAGCAAAAAAATCTGGAGAATCAAAGAAATGAAAAAAGGAATGAATCTTATCACATCTTGTAGGAAATTTACTAAGGACATTTTGACCCTATCCCCACAATTCTATCTGCTTTTTTTCCCACCGCATTTTCGATTTCCCCTAATTTAAGAAATGCCAAGTAAAATGTATCACTGGAACCAGAAGAAGCATTATCAACAGCTAAGTTCAAGGAAAAAAAATAAAACTTTAAAAGGCTTTTAAAAAAGCGACTGTCTGTTTATCTAAAGTGTGGTTTTTTTTTTTCTTAAGTGTAACTTGAGATTAAGGAACTTTAGATTCAGGGAGTTTTAGAAGGGAGTGATTTGTATTTTTGATTTAATTGTTTTTACCTTTTGAAGTAACTATATTTGTTTCTACCTTGTTTGACAATACTTATGTTCTCCATGCTTAACAATGCTCTCCAATGTACAGTTTGTGCAGTGTATGAATTTCTTGAACAGCTGTTTGAGGTTGTATACTGTTGTAAAAATATGCTCACGTTGCTCATTTGGAAGACCATATCCTGGATCTAAATAAGCAACTTGACACACTGAAAAACAATGATAACTTGGAAAGGAGTTTGCTGCTCTCTGAAAAAATGCTTGCTTGGGAAGATGAGAGTGGGGTTGGAAGCATAGAGGGGCAGAAAAATAAGGCAATTAGTTGGGTAACAAAAGGCAGGGCAGAGGGAAAAGTGTCAGGGAGGCTAGCCCTGATCTGGCACATAAAAAACAAGTTTGTAAAGTTGGCAGATGAGGGGGATGTCAGTTCAGGGGTGGCACTGCTGTATTAAGGCACTTCCTCTGAAAGCCAGGGGCATGTCTGCTCCACTAAGGAGGGGAATATGAGATCATGGTAGGCAAGGTAGGTGCTGGTAGTGGGGGATTCATTTATTGGGGAGACAGATAAGGCAAACTATTGTCAGACAGTGTGTTGTCTTCCTGGCTCTCGAGTTCGGATTGGGTCGACAGATTATGACCATAATATCATAGAGTTCCAGTTAAGCTTTAATGGGATTTACTGTCATGCGGCAACTAAAACATTTAACTTTAGAAAGGCTAAATTTAGTCAGCTTAGAGATGCCCTAACTCTTATTAACTGGGACAATGTTCTCAATAGTAAGAGTACAGATGCTAGGATATATATATATTTTTTTAAATCTTAGACTACTCATTGTGGAAGGTACATACCATATGGGAATAAAAGAGAAATAAAAGAATATGTGGATGAATAAAAATATATTGGGGGCGATAACTAACAAAAAGAAAGCATTTACAGTGCTAAAACAGGAGGGCAGTATAGAAGCACTACAAAGGTATAAAGTTCAAAGCAAACTGTACAAAAAAGTAATTAAAGCTGCTAAGTTGGAGACAGAAAAACTAAGGGGTCCCTATATTCAAAAAGGTGTCAAAATGTGAGCCTGAAAACTACAGACCTGTAAGTCTAACTTTTATTGTGGGTAAAATGTTTGAAAGCTTTTTATGAGATGTTATCCTAGAGTATCTCAACATGAAAAAGAATGTATTACTCCATATCAGCATGGGTTCATGAGGAATCATATCAGCCATACAAATCTAATTAACTTCTATGAGGAGGTCAGTTACAGACTGGACAGGGGGGAATTACTGGGTGTCATATATCCCTTGATTTTTCCAAAGCATTTTATACCATACCATATAGTAGGCTGATACATAAAATGAGGATGCTTGGTCTGGAGGAAAATGTATGTAAGTGGGTTAGTAACTGGCTCAGTGGAAGGAAACTGAGGGTGGTTATTAATGGTACATTCTCACACTGGGTACCCCAGGAGTCAGTTTTGGGCCCTCTTCAATATATTTATATATGAACTTACTGAATGATTGCATAATAAAATTTAAATTTTTGCAGATGATACTTAACTGTGTAAAGTAGTTAATACAAAGAAGGAGAGTATTTTATAACAGAAGGATCTAGATACATTGCAGGTTTGGCCAGGAAAGTGGCAAATGAGGATTAACACTGATAAATGTAAGGTTATGCATATGGGAATGGAAAATGCATGTCTAGATTATTTTCTAAATGGGAAAACTGAGAAAAACAGACATGGAAAAGGATTTAGGAATTTTAGCTGCCAACAAAGTTAACTGCACCAACTAGTGCAAAATAGAAGCTGCCAATGCAAATAGGATCATGGGGTGCATCAAGAGAGGCATAGACGCACATGACAAGAACATAATTATACCACTTTACAAAGCACTAGTCAGACCACACATGGAATACTGTGTGCAGTTTTGGGCACCAGTGCACAAGAAAGATGTGGTTGAGCTTGAGAGGGTTCAAAGGCGGCTACTAAAATAATAAAAGGAATGAACAATATACAGTACCACGAAAGATTATCAAAACTAGGCCTGTTTAGTCTAGATAAAAAGAAGATTAAGGGGTGACCTAATAACCATGTATAAATATATTAGGGGTCAGTACAAAGATCTCTCCCACAATCCTTTTATACCAAGAACTGTAAGTATAACAAGGGGGCATCCTCTACGTTTAGAAGAAAGAAAGTTTCTGCATCTACATAGAAGGGGATTTTTTACTGTAAGAACAGTGAGGTTATGGAACTCTCTGCCTGAAGAAGATGTTATGGTTAATTACATTAAAGAGATCAAAACTGGTTTGGATGCTTTCCTTCAGTGTAATAACATTATAAGTTATGGGTACTGGATAACTGAAGGTGGGATGTTGATCCAGGGAATTATTCTGATTGCCATATTTGGAGTTGGGAAGGAATTTTTTTGCTAATGTGAGTATAATTGGCTCCTACCTCATGGATCAACATTGCAGGAAAATAGGCTGAACTGGATGGACTGGATGTTACTGATATCGTTAAGAATCAATATCGATAAATATTGATGCGTTAATACTGCTACACTTTACATTACTATCAATGGAGTCCTTTTCGATCGATATCTCCAATTATGAAGATGGGGACTTTTAGTTCACCATCAACATAGGGAATAATGTTTTTTTTGCCACCCTCAAACAGGGGAACATTTTTCAGGGTAGATAAAGGTCAGAAAGAGCTTAGTAAATATTGATATTGGCTAAATCAATATCGCCAATATTGATCAAGCAGTGAAACGTTTTCCACTTTTTATAAATATCCCTCCTGGTGTATGTACACAGAAAAGTACAATATTGAAATAATAGTAGTAGAATTTTTCATGTCAAATAAATTAAAGTAACACTAAAGCCTGTAAAGAAATGTGCTTTCTATTTATTGGCCACCTACAAGTGATAAAATGGCAGGTTTAGGTTTTATTGATTTTGCACAATAGTCATAGCAATAGGTAAATAAAAGCAAGAACGTGGAGCAGAAGCTCTCAGATAATTCTAGCCCCTCCTCCTGTTACCTCTTCCTGTTACTTGTGTGCAGTATTTAAATTACTAAGCGGCTTTTGACTGAGCTGTTTTAGGCTGCTTTTCTTCAGTTTTTCTTGACTAAGAAGGAGGGACTAATATTATGTGAAGACCTCTGCCCCAACTGCTTGTTTTTTCTGGTACTGTTATGACTGTTCTGTTAAACTGATAAGCCTAATCTGGTCATTTAGCACTGGTTGTACTTAATACTAGGTGGCCAAAAGTAGGGGGCTTTAGTGGACCTTTAAAATAGGCCTTTCTATTGCATTAAGGTCTGTATTTCTTATAGAACTTAATACAATCACTATAGGCCAAATAAACAAATTATATACACTATATAAGGTAGGATAATGTGGTCATGTTAGTCCACAGATGCAAAAAATGAGTATTGCAATCAGAGATGGCTCTGGCCCTATTGCCGCCCTAGGCAACCCCCAACCCGGCGCCCCGCCCCGCCTCATACCGCCCCGCGACCCCCACTCACCTCCAACACCTCCATCCAGCCGCGGCTCAACTTTAAATATCCCAATTGGCAGAGATTTAAAGTTGAGCCATGGCTGCACATAACATCCCAGCCGGCACTCTGCAAAAAAAAAATGCTAGGGGCGCTGCCCTCGGCAGGCGGCGCCCCTAGCATTTGCCTACTCTGCCTAATGGCAGAGCCGGCTCTGATTGCAATACTTGGTGATACCTTTTTTATTGGACTAACAGTCAGTTTAGACAAGTTTGGACATACAGTTTAGACAAGTTCATACATACAGTTTAGATAAGTTTTGACAAAGTGTAGACAAGTTGATACATACAGATAAACATGGCCACAAAAAAGTTTGATGAAGGGAGACTTGTTTATTTAACAACATGGCTGTTATCAATAAAGATGGAAGCAGAAAAAGTAATAGAATGCATCATTTTAATCTTAAACACAACATTTTTACAAGTGTTGTATTGAATTACTGACATCCCAATCTAAATTGAAATTTTTATTTTGGGTGTTACCGGACCTTTGAGTTATGTACATGCGCATAATTATTTTTTTATTTGCTGTATAGTTATATTATGAAAAAGACTCTCCCCACTTTCACTTCTTTATGACCCAACTTTTTCAGGAGAAAAAAAGACAAATGGCCCAGGTACCTTATTTGTATGCTCTAGGTATCCGATTCCCACCAGCTTCTGTAGCCATTTGCAATGTGTCATTTTTCTTTGCTCCTTCCTACCCTCAGGCTCCAACAAAAAACCATGACTTACTATTTAATAAACACTTTGCAGAGTGTTACTTCTGTAGTCCATTGCACACTGTCTAGAAAAACCTGCCTTATATGGACAAGAAAGTGTTCTAAAAAAGAACATTCTAAAATTCAGTGGGGGTGGTTTCTGTTAAACTACTTGCCATTTAAAAAAGAGCAGATCTTTATTTCCAGACCTGCTGGAAATAAACACTCTCTTGAATAATGATGTTAGCAACTTTCAAACACTCTAAACTGTATAGTCAACTTCAATATGTGTATGACCTTGTAAAGAATTCACTGCGTAATGCTGACAATTATCTGCCCTTTAATGCTTTATAACGGCATGCCTATACAGCTAATGAATATTGCTAAGTATCTAGGAAATGCTTGGAACCATATTCTGCTCACTAATAAACCACGCTTTGGTAATTATTCACGTATTGACATTGCTTTGAGATGTGTTGAGAAATCTCCCTTTACATAAACAGTTGACATATAATCTGTAAGAGCTGCCAACAGGGGGTGCTGCTGTGGGAGGTCCCACCAGCTGAGCAAAGCGGCAAGGGACAGCAAGTCAGAAATCCAACACAGCCAACCTGGTAATTATACAGTGTAATTATACAGCCCCAATTACACTGCAAACCTCCAAGTTACACTGCTCGGTGCCCAGCAGGCTCCCATTTTCTTTGGATAGTCTTCAGAAGTCACATGTTGAAATCAAAGTTGCATTTTCATATACATTGCTTACAAATAGGATTAAACTTAATATAAAATAACCATTGATTTTATGTCTCTCTTTTCTAAAAGGGATGTTAGCGTGAGTGCACATGCCGCTGTGAGAATTTTTTTCACTTTTTTTTTCTCTTGATTTCACTCAACTTTTCATTCCCTCTTGGTTTTCTCTCACCCACCCATATTCACATATATATTTTTCCAAACACACCAATACATTATTTTCACCATTTCATCTTTTTTATCTTTTGTTCATTTTATCCACACAGTTATTGTTTTGGTATGTTTTTCACACTATTTCCCTCTCTCTTTCATATCATATTT
>WMED01030109.1:0-10156 GCA_019650415.1 Pipa parva
TTTATAATAAAGAATAAAGATAGTTTTACTACAGTTGGCAATTTTCACCAACATTAAAATTCATGCTTGGAAATATGTTTAATCGTATCGTTTATTTCAATTTGATAACAGTAACCTATTGATTAGCTGCATTATGTCAATATTACCATCTTTTTTTTGGGGGGAGAAGCCATTATCATGTGGCTTGATTCATATGCAGCATTGTATATGTATAATTTAATTTATAAAGCGGCACTAAGTTACGCAGCACTGTACAATTCAATTATAGTACATAGTGAAGTAAATTACCATCATAAAATCATGAAGATTCATCGCTGTAAGTGTAGGCAGTGACTGAAACAAGAGGATGGAGGCCCCTGCCCTGTAGAGCTTACAATCTAAATGGGAGGATGCTAATTTAAATGAAGAGTTTTCTTACACAGTAATACATAGGTTACACGGTGATAATGCTAACAAATTTTATCATTGTATGCCACCAATACCTTAAAGGGTATTGGGATGGTCTAACAGCTTTACAGGTAAATTGGAGACCCTTTTTAACCAGTGTACCTCCAGCCTGCCTTTTCTGCCTTTTACCTCCAGCCTTGCCTTTTCTACCTCCAGCCTGCCTTTTAATCCAGTGTACCTCCAGCCTGCGCTTATTATACTGTAGCTCCTTCAATCAGAGCCTTTAAATCACAATCTAGCAGAAATCTATTAGCAGGAGCTATAATGTCAAACATCATTTAGCCCCACCGACCCACCCAACTCAGGAAAGAAAAGTCTGTCTGACAGGGTAGATGACAGAGAAACACTGTATAAAGGTACATTTTTATAATACATATATATTTACAAAAGCGTTTATTTCATTAGTGCAATCTAAATTAGTATTAGTGTTTTGAGGTGACAGGTGCTCTTTAATAGTAAGGCTTACAGAGAACCACAGGTTCACACTAAACTTTCACTATCTCTGCTACAAGCCTAGGAGCTAAACGTAATAAAGTACATGTAAGTTTCGGAGAGCTGTGCATTTATCTCATAGTAAAGCACATTTATCCTTCTTGTCTACCTGGCTGCATATATTTTAATGTGAAATACCAGCTTAAGGCCACACAGTAACCACCTCCTGAAAAGTTAGAAGTCAGACCAATGCTGATAAGATCCATATTAATATACATGGTTAATAAGGTTCCTAAAGTGCCTTGGCTGATCAAATAAATTATCAGCTTGAAAAAGGGAATAAAATTCGGATGTACGAAAAAAGGAAAATGTCTCAAATGCATTTATAATTACCACATATTCTGTCTGTGCTTTGAAATATTAAAAATGATGTCTATAAAATATACTATATAGCTAGTTAGCTGTGAACTCATTAGTGGAACTGCTGGAATTGAACAACTACTGCACTAACCCAAATACTACATTTCTCTTGAGTTCCTGTTCTGCACCTCCCTGAAAATGCAACTCTCCAAATTCACTTTGAGTAAGAAAGTATTTGACATTGTATGGGTGTGAGAATATTTTCATTCAGATGATATGGAGTGCTTCCTTCCTGTGCCATGTTTGAATACAGAAATGTATGTAACATTTCCAGCTGCAGCGCAATCTGGGAACTTCTTAAACTTCAGTGTTCCTTTGCTATGTTCAACAGGCCAGCATTATATTATAGTTTTAGCTGTCCTGATTCTCCTGAAATATGATAGGATGGGAGGGATTTACAGAAATGTATGAATCAGCTCTGCTCTCAGATTAAAAGGCATGGAGCGTCTGCTTTCCCAGGCAGAAATTCATAATTTCATCTGCTCTCCTGTGTATTTCAATACTTTACTTACTCATTTAACGTCATCAAATGTAATCAAAATGTCAACGTCCTACCGGCCCACTAGAGTTTCACACTCAACTCCATGAATTCCAGAAAAAGAGAATTCTGAGAGTTTCAGGGGAATTGTAAAAGTCACTGTGCGTTGTCGTTTTCTATGCATCATTTTTCAACACGCAAGCTTTCATATTGGGATAACTAAAAACCTTTATATTGATGCATGTCACTCTGTATCAGTATTTGCATCAATAGATTAGTGTAAAAGCTGTTAAGGAAGTATGAAAGCAGCAAAGTCTTGTGCACTATCACGATGAACGGAGCATGTTATTTCTCTTGGCTCGTTTATCTAAAAATGCCCAAAGCAAACCTGTTTATTACGTAAATTATTTAGTAAATTCTACAAATATTACCTGTAATTCAGATAATCCTCCTGTTTATTACCACCATAAAACTGTGTGCGCCGGATCGCTGTTGTTTGGTGTATTAGAATATGCTGGTACTTTATAAAATACCATGTTTCTTATGTTGCTGTTTTGGACACGTTAGCAACATTAGATTAATTCATAAAACATATAGTAAAGTCCTGTTTCATACACGTCAAACATTTCACAAAGTGAAAAAAAAAACACAAAATGAAAGCAGCTCACTAGTACAAAATGACTGTAAGCGCTATATTGTGAATATTATTAATACTTACTTGACGGGGGAATTCAACAATTATTGAAAAAGCTGGCACGCTTTCTATGTCCTTTAATTCAACAAGGAGCTGCCGAGGGCACCAAAAGAGAGAAATGCAGCTATGTATTGCCTGAAGATTCAGCAAGTAAGGAATTGAAGGCTTAGCATAATGTTATATTTGAAAGTACACACACGTAAGGAAGAAAGCTCGCACATCTATACTGCAGGTGTGTGGAGATCATTATTACACATAATGCTTACAGCATTTCACAAAGGCTGCTTCTTTGGCCCGAGTTGGCTTTTTTGTCTGATGTTTTTTATTTTTTTATTTTAGGAGTGCTTTTGAAAGATTGATTATGATATGAAGTGGTTTGAGCCACATCCAAGCAATTAATAAATGTGGAAAGTGGTTGGAATCGCTAATTGTTCAAGATGGAACAATAATTTTTTTTTTTGAGACAACGTATAGAGCGCCAAACAGATTACAGCTTAAAACAAGCCGGATTTAGTAGCGTTTACAAAGGCTGACTAAATGGATTGACAGCAACAGCTTCTCTCCTTTCCTTTAGATTTTCTTTCCGTCTTCTTCTTGTCATTCTTTCTTTGATTTGTCATTTCAGTTTACTTCAGTCTCTTGCTGAACACATCAGACGATTTGATTAATATTGGGCGCACAGGGAAATAATGGCTTGTTTTTATTTAAAGGACCAGTAATACCAGAAAAGAAAATGATTTGCATGGCATAGCAATTACTCCAATGCGGTACTGGTAACATGTTACCTTGGGAGTAAATTGCTGATTTTTATTGGTTTGTGTTTTCTTTCTCTGCTGGTTGCAATTAAACAGAGTTTTCTGGAACATTTCATGTATATGAATTCTTGTTTTTTCCTTACAACGGAACTAGGGGAGATTTATTTACTTAAGGAACATAGTAACATAGTTTATAAGGATGGAAAAAATGACACAAGTCCATCCAGTTCTGCCTATTTCCCTGTACTCCTTAACAAATGGCTACAACCATAAGGGAAAAAAAACGTACTACAATTATTGCAAATCATACAATTCAACTACAGATATAATTATTTTACCATATCACGTATGAAACAACTACCATCAAGTAAACAAAGGTGTGTTGATGAAGGCCACCAAATAAATAAATGGATTAAATCCATTTGATGGAATACTGTGATAGAGGTGTTTAACCACAACACCCAGGAAACCAGCTCCTGTGACTAATTCCTATGACTAATTATCCCTGGATTTAAAGGGAGGAGTGTGCAGCGATCCCGAATTTTCTATCATTTCTATGGAAAGGTAACTATGCTACTAAGGTAAAGCATGGCTCCCTTTCCATGGAAAAAAAACTAAAAAACTCAAGATCGAGAGACTAGATCTCGAGAGACCAAAATGAGATTTCTCTCGGTAAAGTCAGAAAGACCGCTGGTCTTTCCCACGTTAATAAATTTCGCCCAATAGTTGCCAAGATTCTTTTTGATTTTCTGCCTTTGGACATGATGGAAGTCTTTTCTCTATGAGCACACGACTGTTTTTCTTTGGCGTCTCCTGGTTGATTGTGGGAGCGTATATATTCCTAACACAAGTACTTTGATATGAGACGGCTTTTTTCTTTGTTCATCACTAGAATGTCATTTTCTATAACTTTAGAGAAGCCTGAAAAATGTTGCAAATAAAAATAAGTTGCATCACCAAAGCTAATGGAAAAAGAAGAAATTTTACAAGCACTGTACATGGACCTCAAACATACTGCACACTGCTGGACACTGGTAGCTTCTATTCACTTTGCTTATCCACAATGCAAATTTAAACACACCTTTTTTTTTTTACTGTTTTTTGATTCTAAAGTCCACATGAGCTTTGGATAAAGTACCACAGTTTCTTTAACTGCATATAGATTATATCTTCCTTTTCTTTTGTTTCAATAACAGAGCACATTGTGGAGTACACGAGCTAATTAAAGGTGAAATAAAGCCTGAAGTTGTGAAATAACACACAATGAATTAGATCTTCCATGAGAATGAAGAGCAGTGTTTTTTAGGATTTGCACAAAGAATGCTTAAGCTGTTTATGTGAATCACGTTTTTGTATCTGTTGTATATGTGTCCCTTTTAGATTTATGACTAATTTTCATCATTAAATGCAGCATGGGGAAACTTTATGCTTCTCATCTCGTCATCATAATCTATTTATATTCATCAATTAGGATTGTGTCAGAGGTTAGCAAGCCATCTGTTAATTTATTACTCAAATATACAAACCTTCATTTCTGACAGATATTGGAAGAGCCACATTGATATAACAGAAGTTTGGGCAGAAATACTGTAAGAACGTATTCCAATAATTGCTTGAAGGGTCGCGCTTATCCCTTTAAAATATGGAAGGCACACAATAGTGCAGTAATGCAAAGATCTCAATATTTAGAGAAATAGATCAAATGCACTGAGATAAGTAATCCTGTGCAGTCGTTTCTTAAACACAGCCTCTGGTTTCACATGGATAATTAGTAGCTTGCATGGTGCGGATGGTAAGAAATAGCATGTAAAGTTGAATTAATTTAATTAAAAGTAAGTAGAACAACTTACATTTAGAAGAAAAATTCAAGCTTAAAAGACACTAGTAGTGCAAGGTAACTCCAACGTGATTCACCCAATTTTGTGGGCTTCCTCAGGGAGAAATAAGCTACAAATACTGTAAGGTTCCTAATAAATATGAAAAGATGTGGTTGCAGTCAATACAAGCCATATATCTTTTAATATAGATCCATATCATACAAATTACAATCACAGGAAGATAAAGTTCCTTTTCAAAGGTCCTATGAAACTGACATGGAAATAAAGCTTTCCTGCTGCAAAATGAATTCTCTTAATATTTTGAGCTGCTTCATAAGCAATAATATTTTTTTTTTTTCTGGAGGATCAGGTATAATGTGAGAGATACTTTACAGATTATCTCTAAGCAAAGAGGATATGTCACTTCTAACATAACTCAGTATATAAAACCAAATGAGATCATCGAACAGATGCTTAATAAAGAGTTGATTGACTGTTGGAGCTGGAAAAGGAGGTCCAGGTACAGGAAAATCGCTAGGCCTATAATGAGCAGTGTTTACATGCGCACACTGCTCTTCACTGCTACCAACTGAATGCTGGCAGGCGCTGTAGAGACGTAGCTTTTTCAGAACTTCCGGGTTGGTAGCCAATCCAGAGCTGCTGATGTCACATATGATGTCAGCAGCGGCAAATTAAAAAGGGGATGAGCACTGTTACACAGTGCTCTAGCATTAATGTCAAAATCCTTTTAGTTGATGCCACCAGTGGGGGGGTTTTGCCAAGGGCCATGACCTGGGAGATGCCTGCTGCAAAGCCCCAATACCTTCTTGTGGGGTTTAAAGGTGAAGACCTGGCCCTCCTTAGACTCCGCGCCTCTGTGTTATTCCATGGCAACACCACTGTAGTAAGGAGAATCCACTACACTTCTGTTTTGTACGTTTCCTGCACATGTTCCCGTTGTTTCTGTTTTCAGTACACCTCAGTGCCTCTCAAAGTATAACGATCTGTGGGTGCTTCAGTTTCTGTAGTGGCATCTAGTCCTGTGGTTCCCCGTGTGTGTTTCCCTGCATTTCAAGTTTCACATTTCTGCACTCCACTGCTATATTGTTTCAGTGGTTACGTTTTATGCAAAGTCACAGTTGTTCCCGAGTGAGACACGTGACAAGGCCTAAACAAGTCTCATGCTCATTCCCTTGTGGTCTCCTTGACCCTTCCAATCTACATTTAGAATGATTTCTAGAGGCATATTTGTGTCATCTGTAATAGATTAACCTGGGGCAACCATTCAGATTTCACTGTCAGTGTGCAGAATAACGAGGCACATCCTGAGGGTATAAATGGGAGAAAACTATTTGTGAGGCTGGTCCTTTTTTAAATGTATATGTATAGCTCCAATTGTTAATCTTCAGCCCCTCCCCCACTCCTGCTGGCTTACCAGAAGCGTTGAATAACCATGTATAACTTCTGATGTACAAAATGAAGTCCTGCTCTTAACAAATTTAATATGAGCTTATTTTTGCTAAAAATATTTTGTACATCCACAAAACAAATCTCTCCTGTCAAAACTCTCTTGTCTAAGATGGCAACAAAACTATATAAGGATAGGAAAAATACTAAACAGATTGGTTACATTTTTGGGCCTTCCAGATACAAGTTCTTGCAATCATTGGGTTGGAAAAGCCCTGCTGTTTTTTAAAGTATCTACATAGTGAAGACAACTCCTTGTGTTGCTTATAGATCTGTAGAAATTAAGAATTCCAGCCTCCCTCACTGCCTCTACACTGACAGCATCCTATGTATGTATATATATATATATATATATATATATATATATATATATATATTAAAAAATTGCAATCCACATTGCGACCTCCCCTTTACAACCTTGGCCATGATGGCTTTAAGACATATGTAATGCTTATGTGATTTTTAAACATGGATTTTTAGGTATGATTAATAAAAGTATGTGACTTTAATGGCAAGACACTAGTTTTTCAAGATGTTATGTGTGTATTTATACAGCTCTTTTGTGGCTTGACACTTAAGGAGATGAGCAGAAGTATAACAATATATATATATACAGTATATACTGTATATATACTGTATATATACAGTATATATATATATATATATATATATATAATGTGATAGTTGCACTCACAAAAAAGGTTACCACTATTTTATTCAAAGCAATGTTTAAAAAGTAAATAAATGCTATTCTTGTGACACAGATAGTTCCATTTATAGCTTTAAGGTGCCTTCACTTAAAAAGGTATTGTTCCTTCGTCCTTGTTTACTTAGTTACGCTGACATCTTTTAACTGTTATTGAGCAGCTACCATGGGTAAATGCTTGGGGTTCTTGTTTTCTTTTCCATTCGAAAACAGTTATTTTATGAACACATTGCAGACAACACCTAATTTAAAGGTCAAGATACACCAAAATTAAAAAACATCAGTTTGCACTGACAGACAGCGAGGTTGTAATGACAAGAGCAGTGTGGTGGCTCAGTGGTTAGCACTGCTGCCTTGCAGCTCTGGGTTCAATTCCACCCTGTGATTCATCTGCATGGAGTTTGTATGTTCTCCCCGCACTTGCGTGGTTTTCCTCCCACAATCCAAAAAATATGTGTCTGTCTATGTGTGTGTGACTGAATAAGGAAACTAGATTGTAAGCTCCATGAGGCAGAGACTGAAGTGAATGAAGAATCTCTGTAAAGTGCTGCCTAATATAGTAGAGCTATATAAATGAATACATACAAGAGAGAGTTTGCTTATTCCTTCCTTTAATTCAATTATATTTGATTTGTTACTATATACAGTAACCCCATGCATTTGGAGTCAGAATAAAGGTTTCAAAATGTTAATGACCTGGTAACATGTAACCTCCAATAAAAGCAATAAGAAACTTTAATAAGGCACACATGTAAAAATAACTAAACAAAATAAGAGAAAGGGGTGATCACTCAGATTCACCATTAATAATAAACCATGGTGCTAAATTGGATAGTAGTTAAATTGGGTAGAAAGAAGAGACAGCATCCAAAAATATAGCACACACAAAAAAGTATTTATTAAATATAACGCAGCAAACAAGAGTAAAATTAAAAACAATTAAAATACATGTGCACCCTTTGTGACAATCCACTCAGTGTGAACACCAAAACAGAACAAATTCCTACAGACGTCCAATAAATAAGTATAAATATAAATATTGTAAACAGGTCTATGGAAAAGTAAGAGATGGAGTGTATGTGCTATTTAGACTCCTGTCAACTCCGGCATAAAAACCCTGGGAATAGTAGAGACTGACAGGGTTAAACTGTCAGTGATTTTGTTAAACTGGAGTTTGGGCCCAGGGTTTAGGGGTGGCTGAAGAGTTTTGGGTGGGAAGGTCACTCCTATACTCCATCTCTGGTTTTACCTAATTTAGTGCACCTGTGTGTTAGAAGGTAAAAACACAAGCTTAGCTAGAGAGAGAGAGTCTCTCAGTGCATGTCTGGTTGTGCTGAGGTGTGGTTAGTGAAAAGACCACTGGGACTCCGTGGAGTGAGATTTATGAGAAAAAGTTACGTTTTGGGAGAAAAACTCTGAAAACTAATGTGATTTGTTTTTATGTTATTATTTTGCCAAGTCAGGCTGGATTTTTCTGTTCAAGTTTTGATTTTCTTGTAAATAAAGACGAATTCTCAAGAGAGAACCTGTTTGAAATTCCTTATTGGAAAGGATTACCCCAGCCTTAATTATGTGGATCATGTCATTAGGGATGCGGGGTTTATTCATTGGCAGCCAATTGGGTGGGTTTTTGTTTAAAAGGGGAGGAATTTGTGCAGAAGGTGTGGAGTTTGGTGTAGGGATGGGCGGAGATACCAGTTTGCAAACCCAAAGTTCCAGGTGAAACCCTGGCAAGTTCCCAGCACTGGTAACATCCATATTTAATATACACACTGAGCAGAAATGGGTTTGTTATATATAAAATTATTATAAAACTAGTAGAAAGGTGAGAATGCAGCATAAGGAAAAATAAGAGCAAAAAAAAAAAAAAACACAGTGCTGAAAACTCCAGTGTAAACATTAAAACTAGGCCAAGACAGCTGCATCCAACTAAACATTGCAATCAATGCGATGCTGTTATAAGTCTTTCTCCGCCTATACTTTCTCCGGAAGCTGAGGAGAGCTGGTGCCCCCACCCCAATCATGTGCACCTTCTACAGGGGGACTATCGAGAGCATCTTGACCAGCTGCATCACCGTGTGGTTCGGGGCCTGCAACGTGTCCTGCCGCAAGTCCCTCCAGCGCACAGTGAGAGCAGCTGAGAAGATCATCGGCATCTCCCTCACCCCGCTTCACAACATCTACTCCACACGTCTCACCCGGAAATCCATGGACATTGCGGGTGATCCAACCCACCCACTGAACTGCTTCTTCATTCTGCTTCCCTCAGGGAGAAGATTAAAAAGTCTACAGGCCAGAACTAACAGACTGAAGGACAGTTTCATCCACCAGGGGGTGAGGATGCTGAACTCNCACAAACATGCACATTTGCACTCTGCATCACATTGCACATTTGCTACATTTGCACTACTAAAACTGACTCGGGACCTCAATATATGTATATTGTTTTTGATTCTGTATTTATATGTCCATTTTATGTTCTTATATGTCTTTTTAAACTGTGTATTCACTGTTGTGGTTGAGAGAGTACCATAATTTCAATGTTCTGTATGTCTCGTACATACTGAAATATTGACAATAAAAAACCTTGAACCTTGAACCTTGAATAAATGCCACTTTGAATACACTTATCAAAATTGAAGAGGAGGAGGAGGAAGAAATGCCACTTAGAAGCCAATTTTATAAATTGAGAGGAGGAAAAAATGCCATTTAGAAGCCAATTTTATAAATTTAGAGGAGGAAGAAATGCCACTTTGAATCCACTTATCAAAATTGAAGAGAAGGAGGAGGAAGAAATGCCACTTTGAAGCCACTTTTATAAACTGAAGAGGAGGGGGAGGAAGAAATGCCACTTTGAAGCCAATTATCAAAATTGAATAGGAGGAGGAGGAAGAAATACCACTTTGAAGCCACTTATCCAAATTGAGAGTAGGAGTAAGA
>WMED01030110.1:0-10155 GCA_019650415.1 Pipa parva
ACATTTCAATGACCAAATAATATATACATAGAAACTAATTATATTGTTCTGCTGCCTTCTTCCATGGAAGAAAGAAAAATGCTGCCATCTGGTGTTCATGTTTTGGTACTGTATGCCAATTGTAACCATTCTCAAATGTTGCACCACTGTAACCTTTTTATAACTATTACTAAAGGCAAAATCAGCATCAGTTTACCTATAAAAAAAACATTTATTCTACACCAGCGGGATTCAGTTGCTATTGAATACAGATTATCAATGCTAAGAAAATAAAGAGGACCTTACAATGCTAGAGGCCTTAGGGAACTGCCTAATTGAACCAACGCTGTTTGCATGGACATATTTTTTAAAGCAAAAGTTATATATTTATGTTTCTAGGCATTGTACTGTGTCAGAGCCCATCTTTATAAATAGATATAAATGGCCCTATAATAAAAGATCAGGAAAAGTAACAAATTCACACAAAAAAATCAGAAGTTAACTAAATGTGAGGGATTGTCAGATGTCTGAGGTAGAATTTTGCAGCGACCCCCTGCCACTGATCTACTATAAGCAGCATAGGGGTCAGCCTAAAGAGAGAAATATGTTTTAGGTTAAATTATAGTCATTTCTGGTCATTTCCCACTCCTAATACAAACGTATTTTAACTGTTTTTAATTTGGTGCAGAGAGACTACCAGGCCACAGAGTGACACAGTCATTCTGAAAATATATTTTCAATAGAATCTAAAATCCAGAGCACCAAGGTTGGACTAGCCCATCGGAGGATCCTCTGGTGAGCCCCAGGTCTGGTGTCAAAAGGCATCGCTTTTAACATTTGCTCCTCCCTAACTTCCTTAAATTACACTAACACTTGGTAATTGGCTTTTTTGTAATGTCCTGCAGAACTGACAATTTATTATGATAGTTCTGGTGTACATGGTAATATTTGCTAGTAGGCTATGAGTCCTTGCAATCTGTTTTTTTGCAGGCCCAAGATGCATTAGTCTAACACTGGACAGCAGACCCTATATATTATGCAATATCAATAGAGTGAGTCTAGGTTTAACACAATTATAAATATTAAACAAAGATACTAGTGTGCATCATTTTAAGGAAAAAGGTGAGATTTAGTTACATAGTTTGCATAATATGGTAAGTTTGCCACCATGTTAAGGGACCCAACATTGGCGATTCCCTAGCCATTTTATAAATAATTTACTCCTAATGGTGGTAAGAGGGGGTTATTCACTAAAGTCCAAATTGTTGCTTATAGGTGTAAATTCGCTAGCTAAAGATGGTTGCAACAGACTTCTACTGTTGCAGTTACGTCTTTAGAATGAGGATATTTTTGCAGTCACGACTTTACTATGAAAAATTGTTGCAGTCGCAACTTTTAAAATTGTCACTGTCGTGACTTCACAATGGGGGAATTGTCGTGGTCATGGATTTGCTAAGGGAATCCGCTGTTTGAGAATTCAACAGTCGAATTTGCAGTGAATAACCACCTCTGTCTGTGACTTAGCCAAATCTATATGCTATCTAGAAATTTATGCTAGTGTTAAACACTTCCTGGAACCTGCATGGGGGAAGGGTGCTTCTATCTAAATAAAGGAGGGTCATTCCTTCCAATGTATACCAAATTCAAGATTAGAGAGTCCACGCTAAGCAAAAAAGGCTTATAATCAGGCTACCTAGGCACTCCGCAATGTGGTAGCAAGCATACGATATCATGCCAAATGTGTAACTAAACTTAATTCTTACTTTAAAGGGATGTGCACTAGTAATTTTATGTAATATCCTTAGAATACAGATCACGTAGGTGTTATTATCAATGTGTACAAGAGAGGACTTATTATATTAAAAAGCACAAAGCTTGTATGATGTATGCAAATATATGTTGAGGAATTTTGCAGTACTGTTTTTAACTGTGTAAAAAATTATATATACTTAAGGCAAAAAAAGGATACTTGGAGATGAATTTGTCTCCTTAATGCAGACGTTATTATAGTTCGGTATACTTGAATAAATGCTACCTTGAATTTTCTAGGGACATGCTGCTGCCCCCCAGGACTTTTCGGCCAGAGTTGAGACCCCACAGGGGAGTTCATCCATCCAAAACTATACACTACTGGAGATAACCTCATTGGATTCCATTTGTTAGACCAATATGTATAAATTCAGTAGAACACATTATCTTAGTGAGCCACTGATTTATTTAATAGCATGTTAATTGAACTGCAATTATAATTATAAAACTATGTGCTGAAAAATATATTATCGACCCCCGAGGGACAGTCGTGCGACCCTCCCCGGGGTCGCAACCCACAGGTTGAGAACCGCTGTTCTAGACGATATCACAACTAGTTGAAGTGTACTCCAGTTGGAAAAATGGGCGTTAACTTCATTGGAATTATTCTTAACTAGTTTTACCTTGGTCCTAAGGAATATACGAACCAAACTAAATGAATGGCCCATCAAAAAAAATTTTCACCTGAGATAATTGACATTTTAAAACCCCTGTCAAGGAACAAAGTGATTTCTAGTTTGACAGACCATTCTTCATATTTTCAAGCAATGCATTTGGCATTAAAACCAGGCCTGAGGAGTCCACCTGTTTCACAGAGTTCATAGTACTGTTTATAGAGAAGTAAAATGCTCTATGTGAGGGTGCAGACATTGTAGCACCAGGAAGCCATACTGATAAAACATGCATTCAATCAAAAGTCCAAATATTAGCCAAAACCTCTCACAGATTCAGCAGGACAACAGGGTGTGGATTTGATACATTTGTTTTGCCCTGATACCAGTATTGAGTGGCATTACAGCTTAAGTTCTCTTAAATGTGCATTCCTCATATAAAGTTAAACTCGTTAATGTCCATTCAGTATTTTCTGCCAGAATGACAGTAAGGGGATAAAGATATTATCAGCATAAAGGTAGCTTCTGTAGCTGTGCCTCGTTGCTATGCTACAAGATACTAGCTGTCTCCTCAGCTCAGTTTCAGCCCTGGGCAAAACTGAAATTAGTGGCTCCATATTCTGTCATGTTTATCAGGCTGATGCCAGACAAAGAGAGGGAAGAGTACCCCTCTTGGTACTGGATGACCTAGGCAGTTGTCCAGTTTGACCACCTCTAAACCTAGCCCTGTATACTCAATACTTATTTAATAAATATTTTAAATGACTGAGAAGAGAATTACATGTGACAATTTCAAAAGAACATCTACATGGAGTAAGTTTACTGACTGAGTAAATCTAGCTCAACAGATCCTGTTCACTTCCAACATCTATCGTAATCTGATTGGACAACAAATGTGAGCAGAAAACTACTCTAGATCTTAATCCATTCTTAAAATATCTGTTTTATTTATATCAGCTAATTTACACTTATTTATGACAGGCTCTTGAACCAACATAGATGTGTTCTTTCACAGATCAGTATTTCTTGTATATTTTTGCAAAAGATCAGTCAAATATAAATAGTGTTTATTTTAGAGAATCTATAGATTTATGTAAGAGCTTAATAACATGAAGTACAATGATGCAAAGCATTCAGACGCTCTTGTTTTCCTCTCCATTAATTAATCAGCAAAGGCTTTAAAAAAAAAACATAACAAGCAAACACAAAAGTTGGTTTCAGTAGCAGATTGAGAATGATCCGAGATTGGATTAGCATCAGATTAATTCAAACACAAAACAAACCTGCTGTGACATTTTAAAAATAGGTCCCTTTGCAGTACAAGACACAAAGGTTAGAACAAGTAATTAGTAGCCTAAAATGCAGTGCAGTTATTCTTGGTGCTATGTTGGTTTATATTTCCCCAATGCTCATTTGTGTAAGAATGTTTCACAAATGTTTCTTAAAATAGCCTAAATTATTTACTGAAAAATAAAACGCCTCCATTCTCACATCTGTCTCCATTGTGTGTGCACGTGGACCCTAAATCTAATCCGGACAATTACTGTCACCTCCATTGACTGGTTGCATACAGCAGTCCAACCATTTTGTAAACTTCATCCCATTCAGCAGGTCAGACATCACACTTTACCTAGAGTAATTGACAGAAGCCATTCTTCTGGTATTTAAACTCTCCCCCCCCAATAAAGGGAGAATCTACCCTTGCTTATTCACATGTGTCTTTTTGTACAGAGAGAAACAAGAAACAATAGAATATGCACAGCAAGGCTTGAACATGGTGGATGCCAAAAGAGAAAAGGACAATCTGGGTTTAGGTAGATTTATCTATAGTATTAATGGTGTCTTTATCCTTAGTTCTCCGAATAGAGAGCAGTTAATAAATGCCATTGTAATGTAGCTAACATGCTGCATTTGGAATTCATTACAAGCCTACACAGATAATGTAGTTGAAATGTCCTTGAAGGGAATGATATTGTTTTAAGTGGATTATTATAAGACATGGTAATGCCAACGTTACATCTATAGGGCCAGCATCAACACTTCCTACAGATAAGTGTTTGCTGTAATCACTATATAGCAACTTGGCATGAAAAACTAGGCATTAAATAAAAGTCTGATTGTAAAACAAAATGGGGGATGGTGGAGCTCAGAATGACCTTTGAAACAACCTTTAGTATGCACAAATTCACTATTTGTTTACCTACAGCCAAACATCACAGTTTTATATACACAGGCACATCTATCATATACACAAAAAAGCTCAACAAGGCTACAATCTAGCATACATAGCATAATTAGAATATGCCATGGTATATAATAGGTATGTATAGCCTCCATGTTCTGGGACATGCTGTTATGCAGGGTATGTTTTAATTATATAGGCATTGCATGCTGTACAAATGATTGACTGTTTATTGCATGAGATTCATTGGGCTGTCTGGTTATTATATCAGAACTGTAAAGGAACCAGAACCTCAAGTGAAATGATCTATTTCTGCAGGGTAGCCAACCATCTAAAGAGATTTTACTAAAGCTTTCAGAGTAATATATTGACAACCATTACATTACTGGCACATTACTAGGCAACACCAACATTTTTCAAAATACAAAGTTTATTTATTTTGAGAGCCAAGGAGGGAGATGCAGTTAAGGTTGTGTGCAAACTCAATAGCCCAGTGTTTTGTAGCTTTATAGTGAACCTAAAAGGGGCATTATAGTGCTGATATAACTGCACACATACATTTCTTTTTTGTATTTTGTTCATTTTTATATAGTGCTACTATATTACTCAACTGTACAGCGCTGCATATGTTTGTAGCACTTTATAAATAAAATTATACATACATTATGCTGTACTTTTTACAGAGGTTTGTCATTCACTTCAGTCCTTGCCCCATGGAGCTTATTCAATCACACACGCATGTTTTTGGATTGTGGGGGGAGGCCGGGGTGCCTGGGGCAGGCACATGCGGGTGCAGGGAGAACATGCAAGCTCCATGCAGATGAGGTCCATGGTGGAATTGAGCCCAGGGCCCAGTGCGGCAGGGCAGTGGTGCCCACTGCACTGCCCCTTATAAAACTCCTTTATACTAAGCCAATAGCTGACACAAATAATTAAAAAAGTTTATGGAATAAATAATACCTGCTGTTTGTTTCACTGTTTAGTTCTAAAGAGAGCTGATAGTTTTTTCTCTTCAAATCCCTTCCCCTTTCTCTTTTGCAAGTTAGGCAACATGAGAAGAAAATGCTGCCTGACTGCTATTGGTTAAGCAGTGTGGCTTACCTTTTGGCCTCATAAATTAAGTTTGTTTACATTTGGAAAGCAAGAGATTACAGAGGGAAAGCTAACTTGTGGACATGTGCTAAGTAGTAAGTAGGGCAAAAATGTCCGAGGGAGGGTACCTTTTCATGGAAAACTGGCCAGTGCACATCACACACACATTTCCTGGTGCAGAGTTTTGAAAAGCTGCTTAATAAATCATCCTGCTTCAGGTGAAACAACTACTGGAGGGAAACGCTTCTCACTAAGGTATAATACTACATACGTAATCTGACTATAGTTTCCCTTTAAGGGCCAGGCTACACCATGCATTTTCTCCCAGTTTGAGTACACAAGCAACCTATGACAAAAAACATACCTTTGCTCTTAATGGGCAACTACTTGTGGCCTCATTGTGTGGGCGATACACCACAACATAAAATACATACTAGTTTATGCTATCATGGTTTACTGGGTATGATAAAATGGAAATCATCACTGGCATTAAGGACAATTTTAACGCAGTTTAACTCAGTTTTAAACATCCCCAGTAAAACTGTGCTAAAACGCCTTGCTCTTTGTATTTATTCATTTATATAGCACTGATATATTATGCAACGTTTTACAGAGATTCATCATTCACTTCAGTCCCTGCCCAGCGGAGCTTACAATCTATTTTCCATATTCAGTCACACACATATGTATGTTTTTGGATTGTGGGAAGAAACCGGAGTGCCCGGACGAAACCCACTCAGGTGCGGGAGAACATACAAACTCCATGCAGATGAAGTCCAGGGTAGAATTGAATCCAGAGCTGCAAGGCAGTAGTGCTAACCACTGAGCCAACACACTGCCCATTTACTAAGTTATTCACAATATTTCTTTCCACAAAATGACTTTTTTTCCTCGTTGAAGAAAAGAAAATATAAGTAACACTAATGCATACCCCTTCTGCATGCAATTCCGGTAAAAACACTTGCCTTTCTCCACTCCTGAATGTGTTTCCTGGTTCACTGCCATTACAAATCTCTTTTACTCCCATCATACTGATATTCTTCCCTTCTTTTTTCAGATTCTTTTTAATAATGACTAATGATATCATACGGCAACAAGGCAGTTACTGTAAATAGGCAGTAGATATCAATGTGTCACAAACATGGGAATCACTGGCATGCACTCTCCAGTCAAATCTTTTCTTCTGTAGGCACTAGAGTGGCAGAAAGGAGAAGCTGCTGGCATCACAGACCTGCCTGCTCAGGAATCATGCACTGGATATCTTCTGTCCTGACATCCATTATAAGTATTACTGACATCCCGTGGTGGCATATTCAGGTGGGGGTAAAACATTCACTGAATATTTGCTTGTGATTTAGCACAGTTAAGGCTGAGATGTGACAAACTCATAGAAAGAAGGCTTTTTTAAAAAAAAAAAATTAATGTGCTGTGTATTTAAAATATTTAGTATGCCTCAGTTAATAGGGAATAATAATTTTGTTCCTATACTATATATATATATATATATATATATATATATATATATATATATATATATATATATACAGTATATACATATGGAGATAGCTGTATTTACTACATTGAAATCAAGGAGACAGAAAGGAGAACACACTAATTGTAGTGCACACTAAGAACATGTATTTATTTGTTTTTAGTGTGCACTACAATTAGTGGGTTTTCCTTTCTTTCTCCTTGATTTCAATTTTGATATTTAACCCTGTCAGTAGCACCTAAACATTGCAAATACTTTTGTTGTTATTATTTTGTGCTCGCCTTTTTTTTGTATTTACTACATTGCTAGTTTTAATAAAAGTACTTCCCATTTAGGTAAAGTTTTGTGAATCCCTGCAGCATCTGGTGGTCATTTGTGCTTACTGCATCTTTCCCTTGATAATAAACACCTTTACTAAAGTCGAACGGGTTTTTCAACTAGTAAATGCAGGAGAAATAGCCTGTATTAAATGAAATCTCTGCTTTCCCCTATTTATAAAACTGTTCCAAAAAAAATTTATCACCCAAAAGAATTCTCCACCCTCAGTCTGGTGTAAACCCATTATTCCCTATGAGCAGGGCCGGTTCTACCGATGGGCGATATGGGCAACTGCCCAGGGCGCAATCTATTTGAGGGGCGTTGTCGCATACACTGCCCATTGCTAAACTCACCTCCAGCAGCGTTCCAGTGACGCATCCCCTCTAATGAGGTAAGTTGAATGCGACGGCTCTCCTTGGCTGCTTCAGGTCTTGTCGGCTGTATTTGGCAGCTGCCAGCAAGACCCAAACATCTAAGGAGTGCTGACACATTCAACTTACCTCATTAGAGGAGGTGCGTCGCTGGAACGCTGTTGGAGGTGAGTGGGGGGCACGGGGCAGGGGGGTGTCATGGGTCGGGGGGGAGGAGGTCAAGAGGCGGCTCGACAAAGGCGCCAATAGGGCCAGAACTGCCCCTGCCTATGGGAAAAGTAACAGTGATATCGATATCAATCTGTAATGGGAGGAGTAGTCATAGAAAAGAATTGCAAAGTTTCCTCCTATTAATGATTTATTTAAATGGCGAAATATTATTATTGATCCTTTGTAAATCAGGGAAATTGAAAAGTACAGGGAAACAAAAATTGATAGGGAAATGGGGTGAAATCCATTGTTATGGTTGAATAGGTTTTAGTAAATATGCCCTAAGTTTAGTGCTCTTAGGCTGGTTTCACAGCTGATTTTCAGCTAAGTTTTCTTTAATTAGGCTCATTATTGTTTATGGTACAAAACGTAAAAGCCTGTGTGGATTTTCCAACAGGAAACAATGGATACCGTTTTTCCAACTCAACTGAAAATCTGCTAGTGTGAACCCAGCCTAACATGTTCAAGCTTTTCTGACATTTGTGCTGAACTTAACATCAGGCATTACTTACACGACTGCAGGAACTACTATTTTACAGGTAGTGAAGGTAATTATTTATATTGTGTAAAAATGTACATTATTGTACTGAGTCATGAAACAGTTACACAAAATTAAAAATAAACACAGCCCAATCTAAAATGTCTGCCACATCACTTTGCTCAGTGCATCTGAAAAATGCAATTATATTAAAATTAAATTAAAGGCAACATCCACCTTCAATGTAAGTGTCTTCAACCATGTTTTAGACCAGGGATCGGCACCTTTTTGGCTGAGAGAGCAATATACCTTCAGCTCTGCTCAGCCCTTTTAAGTCCTGAGCTGTTGACGTCATATGTGATGTTACATAGGTGACTTCAGCGGCTCCGGATTGGTTAGCAACCCAGAAGTGCAGTGACGTCAGCAGCTCTGGATTGGCTAGCAACCCAGAAGCGCTGAGAGCTTTGTCTCTACAGTGCTTGCCGGCGATTAGCCGGCAGACTGTAACAAGCGGTGCTTGCATGTAAACACCGCTCGTTACAGTGAAAGAGCCAGATGCAGCCATCAAAAGAGCCACATCTGGCCAGAAAGCCATAGGTTACCGACCCCTGTTTTAGATAGAGATATTCTATCTCTCTGTCTATATTTTTGTGTTTTTTTAGTTTTTTTATTTTTTTGTTCTGAATTTTTTCTCTTTGGCATTTAAATTAGTTTCAAGGGTCCATTAACCTAGGAACCAGGTAGTAGTTATAAGGAGAAATAGCAAATGAGATATCACAAAACATAAATATATACTATAAAAACTATTATGAACCTTAAAATCAGGCCTCAGCTTGAAGTAATTGTTGGTTGCTGCAGTCTGTGATTCCTATAAAAATAGAAGCAAAGATTAGAAGAAGGCAAAGAAATCCAAGCTTACAAAATAATTAAATACCAACTGTACACTGTATTACCGCAGTCTACAATATACAATAAAATTATTTATTTTGTGGGGAGCACTATTTCAATAGAACAATGACATTCCTGCAAAAATAAACCCATGAAACAGTAAGTAGCACTCCCATAAAAAATAACAATCACATGATCTTGAGACAAGGCGCGTTTGAATAGGTAAGAGGTAGATTATCAATGGAACTCCTGTTCTCTACCACTTGTACCTGTTTTGGCAGTTATATGTAGCTAGCAGTGTGTCTGTTCCATATGGTAGATGTAGTAGGGAGACAATGTGCTTGTTTGACTTACAAGTAATGATTAGGAGAAAAATCTTTTGTTTTGAGGACCCCTGATTTCTTGTTTCCTGGTGGACCTGAGGGGGTTATTCACTAAAGTCCAAATTGTTGAGTATAGGTGCGAATTCACCAGATAAAGACAGTCGCAATAGGCTGCTACTGTTGCAGTCACATCTTTATAATGAGTATATTATTGCAGTCAAGACTTTATTATGAGAAAATTGTCACAATCTTAATATTAAAAAATTGTCATGACTTTACCATGGGGAAATTGTCGCGGATTTGCTATGGGAATCCGGTATTTGCAAATTCAACAGTTGAAATCGCACCTTAGTGAATAACCCCCCCGATCTCTTGTTTCCTGGTGGACCCCCTGATCTCTTG
>WMED01030111.1:0-10155 GCA_019650415.1 Pipa parva
GCGTAGTACTTCATCCTGGGTTATACATTCAACATTTAAAGGAGCATTTACTTTATGTTTGGGTTGAATTGCCAGTAACTAAGTATGATAATCTGGGTGTGATATGGTTTCTCAGATATACTTGTTGCCAGCATGCAATAACATGTATGAATCTGAAAAAATATTCCTGGGGTATTGCACATGAAGCCTCTCCATCCCCTTCTAGTTTTGTATAATATTATTATATTAAATTATTTTTCTGTGTGAAACAGTTCTCTAGTATAATTTAATCAGTGCCATTTAAAAAAATAAATAAATAAATAAAAATAATAGGAGAGTAATGATACTAAAAGAAAACCAAAGGACTTTGTTCAAGAATGGGTCTCACTGTCTTCTGGTGTTGGGAAGGATTTGTCATATTTCCTTCAAACAACAAGAACAGTTATTGTGCCTTTTTTGTAATCAGAATACTAAGGGCGAAATTTAATAAAATCTAAAACATCGATATCGCGATATCAAATAAATTTTACCGATATCATGATATCAAATTTACCGATTTATCGATTGAAACTTTTAATATGTTTATTTCTACGATGGTAAAATTTGATATCGCAATATGAAATTTTCAATATTGGAAAAAAATCTGTTATTGTGATATCGGTAAAATCGATATCGCGATATCAGCAAAAAATCATTCACTATTGTGATATCAATATTTTCAATTTTATAACATTTTGCCCTTAGAGTCCAATGTATATCTGGTACTGGTGCTTAACTAGTTAGTGCTGCCCTTAGAGCACCGAAGCTATCTGGGGCAGAGCCAAGTATAAGTTATGTAACTAGAGAATTGTGGGAAGGAGGGCCTGCTGTTGGTGCTTACTAAAGTATTCATAGTTAGCCTTACAGCGGATTGTTTCTGCCATTAATGAACAGGCAACGCTACATTTATATAGCATGTTTTTCAGCTGGTGGAAAAAGAAGCAGCATCTAGGACAGTGATGACCATCCTTTTGAGCCCAGTGTGTCAAAATTCATTAAAAAAACAAGCGTAACCCTCGTGGTGTGTCACTTTGAAAAAAAATCCAGAGGGGGCAATTCTCCTACTGAGAACATGACAGGAATTGCGCCATGACGTGTCAACAAAAATGTCTCAGTGTGTCACCTCCGAAACGCGTGTCATTGGTTAGCCATCACTGATCTAGTACTATGAGCCACTGCCCAGTTTGTCCAAATTGTACTATTTTTACAATTAAACTGTGAGAAGGAACTGACTGGGCTTCAGCCTAAGCCACAAGAGCATTTACGTACACAGAAAAATCCAAGATTCACTCCAGATATATAAAGGAAGATTTATCGCATTTATTCAAGCAGAGTTATCCAAGAATAATAACTTTTTGGGAATGGGATTACCCTCCATTCTTCACCAGTCTCGCTCAGAGCACAGGGCAGAAGAGGAGATTAAGGAATCCCCTACATAAGACTGAATTGAGTTGCAATGATTTTCGGACAGTAGAGGACAGTAGCCTATTGTGGTTCTCTCTCTACAGGGAGATAGACATCAGTACAAGTTGAATTAAGAGCAATTGAAATGTGCCTGTTCTCAATTAAGTATTTGGACTGTTTATTGTGCATCACTTTTCATTTGAAAGATGATAAAAAAAAATCACAAGATACAAACAGCATTGCAAATGCAAAATACTGCAGTCCAAAACCTGATGTTAACTAAGCCATGATACTAACAGAGATAAAAATTCAGGGACATTTATTAATTAGAAAGTGTCTAGTTGTTTTTAGAGGCTGTAACCAACAGGATACATTCTTTCATACTTGGTGCTCCTGCAGGGTTGCTCTACATACAATACTGGAAAATGATAACAGAAACTTTGAACTATGTTTTCAAAATTAAAGTAAAGAAAAATCCACAAACCCTACTTCTTGGTCTCCAAATACCAAACTTACATTCGAAAAATGATCATAGTCTAGCCTCCCATATTCTAACGGCAACTAAAACGTTATTAGCTGCATCCTGGAAAAGTGCTACCTTACCTAGTAGCAAAGAACTAATTATTAAGGTGAATTGGATTTACACGATGGAAAAGATCAGAAGCCATCTTTTAGATATTTCCTACGAAACTGAAATTAAATGATTACCATGGGTTCAATTCCTTGACACTATAACAAGTAAATCTTAGGAAGTGAGGTGTAAAGAAAAAAGAAGAATGAAGAGTATTGACTCTTACTTTGATATGAAACATTTTTTTTCTTATTCCCTTCCTATAGCTTTCCCAAAAGATTGTTTTGTTTTTCTCTCTTTTCCCCTCCCATAATATCATCCATCATAATATCTTTTGGAAGCAAATGATAGTTTCTTGATATTATTAGCAATGCTAACACCATTATTAGTCCAGCAACAAACTAAACTAAAACTCAAAATTACATATTTTCTTTAACTGACATTCAATATTAGGATATAATTGTAGTTAGAGAAAAGAAATGAGTAGTTTGAAGAAGGATATAAACAGTGTCCTTTTGATAATTTCTTTATTGACAGTTTAAGATGTTAATATACTCAGCTTAATGATATTTGTGTAGTTTTGTTGTTTGCTGAATTTCTGTATTTTCATGCTAATTGTTCAATATAATATGTTTGTTTTAAATCTTGGAAAATTAATAAATATTCAAATTGAAAAAAATAAATAAATAATCACAAAATTCAGGGACATTTACCAAGGTGAGCATGCTACTTATTGACCCGCTACATCTTACTTCTCTGTACACAATCAGAAATGATATCTTTATTCAGTTTAAACATTCTGTTTATAAACCTATACCAAAAAGGAAAAAGTGCCCAAGCATGGTAATAAATCATAAATGTCATGTGATTTGGTAACCCCACAGGGGGTTATTCACTAAAGTCCAAATTGTTGCATATAGGTGCAAATTCGCCAGATAAAGACAGTCGCAATGGGCTGCTACTGTCGCAGTCGCGTCTTTATAATGAGAATATTGTCGCAGTCGTGACTTTATTATCGAAAAATTGTTGCAATCTTAATATTAAAAATTTTTTGCGACTTTACAGCGGGGAAATTGTCCTGCATTTGCTATGGGAAGTCAAAGTCACACCTTATTGAATAACCCCCATGTGTCTCCAGTAGTCATTGTTACAACAATTTGCAGTTTATAGCCTATAGTCCTGTTATAGGATATACTGTTGATTTCCATGCTTCAAATTCTATTTAGTATCCCATGAGTAAACAATAAAGAACAAGATTATTCAGAGCAATTTTTGAAGTTGTGTTTATTTTTCTTGTCTGTTTTTGATTCATTTTGTGCCCCTATATTCAGTGCCCGTCCCTTGTAAAAAAAAAAAAAAAAAAAAAAAAAGCATTTTATTTTTAGAGCAGTTACAGTGTTATAAGTAAAACTGGATGTGTAAAAAGAAGACTTCTTGTGCACGAGGTGCTAAATATTACCATATCCCTCCAGACAGAGTGGAACCAAGTTAGCAGCTGTCCTGTCATATGGAATGGTTTGCTTTACCATGAAATTGTTAGGTGCTTCCTGTCACACTTTAATACTTCCTTTGTTTGAAATATACACTTACAGGAAACAGGCAAACCTCATCTAATGTTATCCATAGATCATTTTAGTCAAGAGTAGAATTTTACTTGAGTTGTAGCATCCATTCCTCACCTTGTTAAGGCATGTAAAGCAAGAGCTTGCATATTTGGGAACACAGAGCTTATAAGCCTAAACTGGGTTCATTGGAGAGGAGCTCTTCACCTTTAAAATGTGTCTTAGCATGCTCTAGTTACATTTTTCAAATGGTCTTTAATATTCACAATTTTTTTAAATGATTGACTTTTTTGCTTTTTTTTTTTTGTTGAAGTTTGAGGTTAGCCACTCCGGCCATCAAAAATCAACTAATCTGAGATTTGATTTCTGATTTAGAGCTGTTTTTATTGCTTTTTCTGAACATAAAAACATGTCCTCTCTCTTTCGGTCTGCTTTTAAAGTCACTGCCTTAATGCTAGGTTGTCCCAACTTGTGTAAATTGAAATGATCCAAAAATCTCAAAACAATCTACTATCTTTATATAAAGGGAGGTCAAACGAAATCATGAGCTGTTCCTTCACCGGGGCTCATTAATCTGAAGTTCTACCACTTCTTCTTCGAGGTCTTGTGCTGGTGGTTTAGAGAGTAGGAAGTCATTTGTGGTAGTGACTAGTTCACTGATCTCCTGGTCTGCTGAGGTAAAGTACTGACTGAGTGTATGAAAAATGGAGGCAACATGCAAATCATTATGTTATTAAAGAGAAGATGAAGAAAAATCCTCATAGTTTGCCAGAAAATACTCCATAAATGGAGTGAAATGGCTTTGCAGTATGTAGTATTTTGGAGAATTTTGAATGTGCTCGATGTTATTGAAAATTATTTTTTTTAATTTGAATAAAACCTGTGTTTATATATTGTTTATTTATGTATACCTCTGTGTAAACCAAGCTACTGGAATGTGTTTATCTCTCTAGAATTAAGGAGTTTCATATTTGTTTTACAGTCAAGCCACTCTTTTCTGTCTCATAATGTACATTCATTAAACAATGCAAAACAAATGATGTTCCCATATATTAAATTGGATGTTGATTTGTCAGCGGAGATATTTTGAGTATTCATAGCCAATGAGAGTAAAGCATTTGATTTGTTAGTGGACTTGTTTACAAGTGGCCTCTGTTAGGAGCGCTACTTACCTGCGCTCTCCTCTTCTGCCATGGTCACATCGCGGTGCTGGGATTGCTGCTCTTTCCCCTCAGCGCCAGTCATGTCACGCGTGCATTTGATACAGTTACGCACTTTTGACACAGCTCGTCACGGTCACATGCCCAGCTCCACTACTATTTAAAGGAGCCTCCCTGCAGTGTAAGTGCCCGATTATAGAACTCTGTTTGGTTAGTTCTAGGGTGCTTTACTGTACTTATATTTTGTTCCTATTCTTGACCTTGGCCTGTTCTTCCAACTCTCCTTGACCTTTGCATACCATAACCTCTGCTACAGATAACAACTACCCTTTTGCCTGCTGCGTGCCCAAACCTCTGCTGCAGACAACGACTTCCCTTTTGTCTGCCCAAACCTCTGCTACTGATAAAGACTACCTTGCCTTACACCTGCCTTGTCTTCTCCACACCTTATCCGGATACTGACTTTTGCAACCCGTTCCACCAGTGGACAACTACCCTAGGGGTCGCGACCTGTGAGCTCCCTGCAGCTAAGCCCACACCCCTTTTTTTATTGGTCAGTGGTGAAGACCAGAGAGTTCCTTAGACTCAGTACCCAAGGAATAGCTTGTGCTAAGTCCCTGTGGACCCAAGCTGCAACCTCCTACTCCTCCCAACTCTCTCCTTATGACACCTTACAGCCGCTTTGATGCAAGAATTTAAAAACACAAAATTCCAATTAATGAATAGTAATATACGGTTAGTACAGAGCTTTAATTCTGGCCTTAGAGATTGGCTGAATACTTTTTTTAGCATCTCAAAGGGTTAAAAGAAGGTGAAGCATCTGGAAAATGCATTTGCCTACTGCTGAAGAAGGGCTGACCCAGTACTCTGTAACATAACATAAGTGGAAGTCAGAATGTTATAGAATGAATGTATTTTCACTAAATTTCCAGAACTTCCACAAGTGTCAGTGTTTTATATGTGTGTCTACAAAATAAAAAAACTAGTCTAGATTTGAGCCTTTAGCCTATGGTTCACTGGCTGTGACGTATGGCTACGCCATGCTTGACTTGTTTTCATGCTTTAAATATGGCTCACTGCCACACCGAATTCACTAAAATCCCCAGCAGTTTTACAGAATACATTTACCAAGATCTTAAAATGATTTATGTGAAAATCAGCCAAGATCCAAGTAAAATATACTGTAATGCCTTACAAATGGTAGAGTGGGAAAAGCACAAAAGGCTTCTTGATTCAGCATTCAGAAAGATCTTTTAGTCTTTCCATGTCTTGTGTTATTATTTAATTAGAAGCCTCTATTGAAGTGACATTTTATTTTATATGTAAATGTGCACCTAGAAATGACTAATTTAGCAGTAAATGCAGGAATATTTATAGCATTAACTGTTACAGAATTGGTAATAAATGGCCATTTTTCAACAAAAATGTCTGTCTTTGTCGTTTGTATTATTATTTGGGCCAATGGGCTCTGCTTGGGTTCCTAATGCCCTTGTACAATCCTTAAAAAGACAGTTACACCAAAAAATTTAAATACCTTAAATGCATTTATAGTTGCTATACGTTTAATCTGTGCTTCCAAAAAGTTCTAAATTATGTCTATGAAGTAAGATATTTAGGTATTTAGCTTTAAAAAATGGTCTTTATTGCACACTTCCTGAATATATTTTACTTGAAACACCATAGAAAACAATGGGACTGGGTGAGGTCTTTTTAACAAATTATCTGCTATGAATAAGGATAAAAACAGACAAAGCCAATTAATCCATGAATATATCTTCAAAAGATAAGTTTTTGATAAGGGATTTTTTTTTTCTTAGAGGAAGTTTTTATTTTTCTGTGTTACTATCTTAATTTATAAAATTGAAAAGGAAAAATATAACCCATTTATAAATTTGTTTCCTCTCAACCTAAAAATTAGCCTGTGAATAAATTATGAGAGAGAAACTTCAGGGCCCTGAATTCGACTCCTTGATAAGTTTTTTCATTTCTATACATGACTGCTGCTATATTGTATGCCTTAAAGTGACATTCAGAGACCATTAGAGAATTATTAAATTGTGCTGAAACTATTGATGGTTGTGGCAGGGAAGCTTCTAATGCACAGTATACAAATGCCACTATCAGAGTGCACATGGGACTGCAGCAGCCAGATTCCTTGTGTTTAGTTAAAGGTTTAGGGCTTTTCCATGGCTATGCATTGTTTGTCCATTGCTGTTCCAGGATATGTGGTGGAAAGGTGCAATGTTGTCAGCAGCACAGACATAGAAATTTACTAAGGTCGAAAAGTATGTTCCCTTAGTTTTAACCTGAAAAATGGGTGATAAGGTCAAAAACATAGTTCTTGGCTGATTTTTGCCTGATTTTCAGGCACAAAAACAGAGTAAAAGTCAAAAATCTACTTTTCCACCTTAGTACATTTGGCCCATAGGCTCTGAGGGCACTGATAATATTGTGGTATAATGCCATTGTGCAGTAGTCGCTATTAAACCTTTTGCTCTTTCAGTTTACTAGATCTTTGGTGTTGCTGGTTTTAAGTTTTGATTGTTGTTTCTGTTTTAGTGGCAGAAGAAGGCAACGTTGGCTCACTAAGGGAAAGCCAGACAGGTAAGGAATTTCCTTTCCACTTGTTTGCAACCCACAGCTGGATCAAGTTTACTGGGAACTTGCTGACAGAAAGGGCCAGCTCATTAATACACATGATTTCTCCAGTGTTAAAACCCCAGTGCCGGGGCAGCTCAAAGAGCTGACAGGAGTCATTTGCAGAAAGACAAATACCTATTCCCTAATGTGTATAGCTTTACTTAGAAGTGCAAGGTCTAGGAGCAGTAACATATAATGACCTCTCTGTGTGCTGAGTGAGAATGTACATAGAGGGGGAGTGCTTTTTCCTTGGAAGTGGGAATTCTCTCATCCCATTGTCAGTGGACTAATGTAAGAAACACAGTGGGAAAAGGAGCACCTCCTTTGTAATGTCATTTGGAAAAAATGTAAAACTTTTGTTGTAAAAGACTCAGGGGGTTATTCACTAAGGTGCAAATTTGATTGTTGAATTTGCAAACAGCGGATTCCCATAGCAAACCCGCTACAATTTCCCCATTGTAAAGTCGCGACAGTTTTTTAATGTTAAGATTGCGACAATTTTTCCATAATAAAGTCACGACTGCAACAATATTCTCATTATAAAGACGTGACTGCGACAGTAGCAGCCTATTGCAACTGTCTTTATCTGGCAAATTCGCACCTATATGCAACAATTCGAACTTTAGTGAATAACCCCCTCAGTGTCAACATTAATGTACGGTATATTGTATTGCGACGGATTTGCATTGCTTATGTCTTTCACTTATGATGCGTTGAACAGCACGTTGTATGTTTATTTTCAATGAAATGCTAATGTTCTTGTACGGATGGTGTCCGACCTAATGGATACATTTTGCTGAACCTTGTACCCACTGCTCTTCATGGGAAAAATCTCCGCAAGAGAATTGGGGGAATCGTTGCAAATCAGAATGAGAGGATGGTTTATAGGCACAGTTCTCACCTGTTTCAGGTGACAGCAGTTCCATTACACATAATTTCATTATTTATTGCCCAGTACTGTTATTTGTAAAAATGTAACAATCAAACTACAAGAATGATGTAATAAGATATCTCGCCTACTAACATTCTCCAGTTGCAGAAATGTATTTGTTTTTGGACAAAGGCAGTGAATCTGTTGCCCCCTGTGTTTCTTTCCTACCTGCCGTGGTACTATGCTAACCCATGTTACATCACGTAGCTTTTCATAAATAGTAATATAAATGAATTAATGACTGTAAGAGCACATACTACAAAATGTGTGCCCTTTGATCTGTTCACAGATTTAGATTATGCAATAGTCTGGAGGCTTGCCTGGTGATGTGTTATTAAAGGAAGGCTTCTAAGCTTGGTTAACCCATTTTTGTTTATGTCCTTTCACCAAACAAATAATTAGGGGGCAATGTCACACAATGCATTTGTTGCCAGGGTCAAAACTAGCATCAAAATGCATTCCAAAGAAAACAGGGAGCCGTTAAATGTAACGGTGACTGCAGCACAATGCGGATCAATTTTTCATATACGCATTCAACCACAAGAAAAACTGATTGGTTGCTTACAGTGATCCATGTGACACTTCCCTAAATATAGACCCATTTTAAAGGTGGCATTAGCTCTGATAAATGTAGCCATGTATCACAGTATTCTCCAAAATTACTGAAAGACTGCTCATTTATTTCTTTAAACGCTCCTGTTAGCTATCTTGTTATACTTTATTCAGTCTTTTCATCTCTTCCCTTTTTTCCTTTATCTACTAAAGTGATCTTGAGCAGTCTGGATGAGTTAGAAGAAGACCTTTATGGGAGCAGTGGGTTTTAGGACTACTGGAAAAGTCAATGCCGAGGGGGTGTTTGGTTGGTCAATTGACTGGTTCAACAATCACTGTAAGCTGTTATTTCAGGCCAGTTTATCTGCTAAAATTACTTAATTTCTTCTTGCTAAAGCTGTGCTATTTAATGTGGTAGTTTGTTTATATCGTACTACAGTGCTTCAATTATAGAGAAAAATTATCTACCTTTCTACATCCTGCGAGTGTTTATCTCCTATAGAAAACGCTAGCTAATGCATTTGTGACAAGTGTCTAGTTTGTATTGGCCAACAGGCTGCCAATCTTTAGCCATGGCCCTGCAAATATTATTGGTGTATATGATTTCTCTAGTGATTTCTGCCCCAATAGTAAATGCTTGCCAAGTCTGATATTTGTCCTTTCCCAGCAGCATTGAAACTGATCGTATAGTTAATGCAAGAGCACTGAGTAAAATTCACTGCTTCATCTTTAAATGTTATAAATGCGTGTTAATTAAAATAATGTTGTGTTTCCCCAGACACCAGATACATTTTATATTTTTGTCAGCTTTATTTTCAGCCGCTACAAGGATAAGAAATTCATGGAGATATTTATTATTATGGTTTGTCACATTCTTTTTTTTTTTGTTTGTTTTTTATATCTCTACCGCCGTAGATCTGTTCCTAGTACATTAAAAATAAGCATGCAGCTCAAAAAATAGATAAAAGACCTAATAACGTCATAAATTACATAATAAGGTAATACAATTTTTAACAACAAAATCCTGCATGTCTAATAAATGCATTATTCTTTTTCCTATGAATTTTAGAACTTACTTTGAGTTCTTTAGTATGAACTTTAACACCAGCTTCATTCCTTCCACACTAATTATTATTCTAGAGATAATATTCTATCTTCACCAAGGGGTAATTTATATTAGGCTGAGAGATGCATTGGTAGTTATTGTATATAGGATTAAATAACTTCCCTATCTATACAAAATAAACAAAAAAACATACAGTACATACAAGTGCTGGTCAACGAATTAGAATAATTTGAAATAGTGCAATCATGAAA
>WMED01030112.1:0-10155 GCA_019650415.1 Pipa parva
AAATTTGTAAATCCTCTGAGAAAACCTTTTAATGAAAGAAATAAAGTCATTACAAAAAGTTGCCATGAAATGGAAGCTGACAAGCAGAGATGGGTGATCATTGCTTAGTGTTCAAATTTTCTTTTGTTTTCCAGAGGTCAACAGAGATTATACTTTCTAAAGGTTAAAGCTGTTGGCTTCTTTAAAAAGCCGAATGTTTAAAGACTGATTTAATTTTTACCTCAATCTTTGGAGTCTCTGATGCTGTGAGGGAAGGAAGTGCAGAGGATGATTGGAGCACGAGAAGTGCTGGAAATGTGTGTGGGAAGTGATTGGCGATGAACACAGGAGGTGCAAAATGGAGGCTATGGAGAGATCAGAGATGTAGGAAAGGACTTTGATATTCTAAGGCTTCAGTCTTAACAGTAAGGGAGGAGTAGGAAATTTCAGCCTGATGGAAGTATCAGTGGGTTTGTACTAGAGTAGACTAGGTGCTAGCTAAGCCTAAGGAGTCTCCAGTCTTCACCCTTGACCCCTGCAAGGGGGTATGGCTTTTGCTGCAGGATGACTTCCAGATCATGGTCCCTAGGATAACTGTCCACTGGTAGAACAGGGGACCACAGAATTACTTAGACTGCTACTGACACTGGTGCTGATCCACAGAAAGAGGGTGATGGAGATGTTGATGAATACCATTCCTGACAAATATTAAATGTTCTATGTATCTCAAGAAGATTCTTGAATTTTATTCATTGGACAAAAGGTGGCCATGTAAAGGGATTGGCAGAGGGGTGGCACTAGATGAACAAAAGGAGAAGTAAAAAAACCTGGCAGCCTTGATCATTATGGCCTGGAGTAAGCCAAGACTGCACATGTCTGCCAGTAGCAGAGGATCATCAGAAGTTCCTGAGGATACCATAGAGCTATAGACAGTATTGGTTCACATGCCTACCATGTGGATTACGAACAACCCCAACAGTATTTACAAAAATTCTTGTTACTCTAACAGCAGAATTAGGGATTTAAGACATAGCGATCTGCCACTGTTTAGATGGTCTGCTTCTGGTAGCAAAGAATAGATGATAAATGAAAAAGAATGAATACCATGTACTTTATTAATTACAAAAATAATACATTTAAAATCTCACTTATCTAGGAGCCAGATTCAAGATGTGGGAATCCACAGCATCTCTACCAGAGGACAAAAAGAGAATATTAATGTAAATTTTATGAATGTTTTAGAACAATCATTGTTAAAACTAAAAAAATCATGGCAATAGTAGGGCTATTTGCATTGACCATCCTGATGGTAGACTGGATACAATGAAAGGCCAGATAGGCACAAATAGAGGCATAACTAGGCACCTTGGGACCTCAGCATGCAGTCAGCACTCAGTCCCCGCTAATACAGATATAGGAAGCAAAGACTTACTATGTGCATTATTCCGATTATCAGTAAAAGTCTTGCCAGACCTGTGGAAATACTGCCTCCTGCATTATGAAGAATCAGTTCAGATAGAACATGGCTGAACAGATGCCCATATTTTCAACTGCCTGCAGGGAGTTGTTTGAAATGAATAAGAAGCAGAGATTAGAGTTTAGTAAAGTTAAAGATTAGAGCACCCAATGAACCTGTGTCTGGTGCTCTTTAATGGAAACTGCTGAATATTGCAAGACATTTCTGAGAAAGTGCCTTGTTTGACATGAGCAATACTTTTGAAATAAGGCTCAGATAACATTTTTTTTCTTTGCGTGTTTTGCTTTGGGTAATACATTGTATATCTGGTTCACTGCTATCTTCACCTTTTCTCTATTCCTGACTTGTACATGAAATGTATATAATTTCAAAAGAAATATAAATATTGCATTTAAAAACAATCGCCAAGAAAGAAAATATAAGCAATGAACTTGTTTGTTAGTACTTCTTCCAAACACACAACAAAAGACTTCCGTTGTTTGACCACAGTGATCTGAGTGGCTTTGAACTGTCCCTGTGTGTCCGCATATATAAACATGCATTTTAAGTTTTAAATAATAAAAATGATTATACTGGGATTATTCTTTGCAATTCTGCTGTTAATGTGTGTTTAAATGTGTTTGTGAAACCACAAAAAATAGATAATTGTAATTACATTATCCAATTGTCATATGATTGTCATTTTTTTGGACTAAATTGCTGGTGCTTTACAAGTAGCTTGGAATATTATGTATTTATTATTCTGAAAAAAAGTTATAGTCATATATTTTTCTAAAATAAGAGCACCTCTTCTGTGTGAGAATCAGAAGTGGGTAGAGTATTCAAAAATTTTACTCAAGTAAAAGTATTGTTACTTGAAACAAATATTACTCAGGTAAAAGTAGAGAGTATTCATACAAAAATTTACTTAAGTAAAAGTAAAAAAGTACTTTGATTATAACCTACTCAAGTAGTGAGTAAGTGCAGAGTACCAATTCGTGTCAATAAATTACACCATGGAAAATTGAATTACTGGAAACAATGACTTTTAATGAGACTGACTATAATTTGTTATAAATGAAAACCATAATTGCATTATTATTTTTTTTCTCATCACAGATTTACTCAAGTAAATGTCTTTTCACATTAAACTACTCTTACAAGTAAAATTTTTCCAAAAAGCTACTTGTGTAAATGTAACTCTTTCCTACCCACCTCAGGTGAGAACTAACTAGTTCAAAATGTTTTGTACTGATATATGTAGAATCTAGTAGTTTCTTTTTTACATTGTATCTGTTAGAGACACACTTGGGGTCATTCATTCAAGTGCAAACTTGCGTAAATGCCCATATTCGCATCCTTTCGTAACTTCTCCAACCCTGCTTATTAAACATAATCTGCAATGTGACGAATTTGCAAACTAATTCTGATGCTTATGCCAGTCACGGACTTCACATCAATTTGCGTGTATGTGCACAGGTAATTAGTTGTAAAAAAAAAACAAAAAAAACACAAGATTGTTTGGCATAGGTGCGATTTTCAACTGATGCCAAAAGAGCCCTTTGACCATAAGCAAAAGACTTTTTGGTAAATACTGTAGTTTAAGCAGAACAATTGTAACATAGTGATATAGGTTGTAAGGCCTAAAGAGACATAAGTCTATCTATTTCAGACATTTATCATGCAGTGCTTGACTAGAGGAAAGTAAAAAAATTCAATGAGGTAAAAATCAGTTATCTGCAATCTGGGGGAATAAACCCTTTGTAACTCCAAATATGGCCATCAGAATAAACCCGTGGATCATCTATTGTAATCTTGTATCCATAGCTTGTAATATTCCGACACTCAAGGAAGGAATCCAGTCCCTCATTGAGCTCTTTTATTGAATTAACCATGACAACTTCCTCAGATAGTGAGTTTCATAGTCTCCCTGCTCATACACTAAAGAACCCCCTGTTTTTGTAAAACCTAGAACTAGAGGATTCCAATTCATAGTTTGAGCTATAAACAGGATTCCTTGTGGGGGAAACAGATCATTTTATAATGTAGAAACTGGTAACATTAAAAAGAATATTCCTATGAAATACAAATTATATCGGAACATCTTGTTCTATGATTTTGCTTTCCACATTTACATATATATTTGTAATGGGTTCTCATGATATATTCCTTTATGTTTATTGGTTTATCAAATAAATAAGTAATTCTGTATCTTTCAGTTAGAAACTTTGAATCCTGCTTATTAAAGAATACAGTTTGCATGCACAAGAGGGTAAAAGGTCAAGTTTCTTACTGAGACTCACATACTGACAAGAACTTCAGTTCTTTTTTTCTCCATTAGTCCACTGAGGATTTTTCATCAGCACAGAGAAAACAACACAATATATACACCATGAGACAACAGTCTCCTCATCACAATGTCTTCATCTTTATTCAAAGCTATTTTCTCTGAAAACAAAGCATGCTGTATATTTCAAGGTCTACAGAATGTGTCTCCAGAAAAGGTCATTTGTGGGTTAGCTAGTGATGAATTTATAATAAAAACAAATTAAATAAATCTTTGATAGAGCAGCATTAAGTTGAGGTCGGAATTATTTTGTCACCACATGCAGTAAGTGTTATAAATGACAAATTCTGCAGTAATCCCTTTTTATCAAATTATATGTGAAATAAAGCAACTTTGAGTATAATACAATTAAACATGCACTTTTAGAAAACAGCCCTGTTAATGTGGCATATTTGTTTGTATATTTAGGTTTTTATTTTTAAATGTAATAAAAAGGTTTACATTTTCGTAAACCCACTGGTCACATTCAAATTTCTCTGAAATCAAAACCACTAGAACAGTTTAAAAGGATGTCCAGGATAATCTATGATCCCTTATTCATTATCCAGCAATTCAAATCTTATTCAATATCCACTAATTCAAATCTTATTCAATATCCAGCAGAGGTGAGTATTAAGCACCCTTTATCAGTTCTGGAATGTCCTAAATTGTTAGGGAGTATGACTTTTGGTTGAAATATGCTTATCCAGATGTAATGAAATTTGGTTTGCCCCCTGTGATTTCATGCAGATGTGACAGGACAGAAAATCCATTTCCAGCCCATGGCTATACATGAAATAGGGATTTTGCAGTTCATGTTATTATATGCCATGTGGTTTATTTTAACCCAATGTAGAAAATGTCATATTTCAAAGCATGGACAATAAAATATATTCCAATGTCAAGCATTTTGTAGAATCTAGACATCTGAAATAGTAGTTACTGTTTTCAGATTAAAATAAATATAAATTGGAAGAAAGGCTAAATCAAACTCTTATTTTTGAAGAGTATATATATATATATATATATATATATATATATACAGTATAAGTTAGGGTAGAGAGGTCATGTTAGTCCAAAGATGCAAAAAAATGAGTATTGCAGTATTTTGTGATACCTTCTTTTATTAGACTAACAGTCTTTTTAACTAAACAAGCTTTCAGAGGGTTAATTCTCCGTCATCAGGTTGGTTCAAAGCAATACTCAATAGCAATTACAGGTAGTGTGAAGCTGATATCCTGTAACTTCCTGCCAGAACTTCTGCAGTGATGTCACAGGTCAGGATTAGCATGTTTAATGTATTCAAAATGGCTGCCGTCAGTGTGCAGAGCTGTGCAAACTTCAGTGGGGCAGTACAGAGACTATGGAGTGATTCTGGATTTTTTAATACCATTATTTAGGAGGCTGGTAGTTGTATTATTTATATATATACGTATATTTGTGTGTAGGTACCTTTAGTTTTTCTTAAATAAAAATCACCCTGCCTTAAACTGGGTACACACGGAACTGTTTCTTCATTGAGACTTGCTGGCAGGTGATTATCCAATGCATTCTGTCCAAAATGATTTTTGTATTAACCTGTGTTAAGGAAATTTGCATATAAAGATCTGAGTAAGCTACCAATAAGGAAACACCACTATTGCCGTTTAGGAATTTAAAAATAAATAAGTAAATATGTACTTTATGATGGTATGAAAGCACTTTTGTGCACAGTGCAGCTACTAAATAGACAAAGCACATTATATACTGCACAATTTCTTTAAAATACAGAGGGCTTTTATTTTGAAGTTGTGTTTAAAAGAAGGAAAAAAATTGTTTGATTTTGAAAAAATAGCCTGTAGTCCAGATATCATTAAAATCTGAAACTGAACCTTTGGATTACTTGCCCCTCCTTTAGTAAACCATAGCACAGGTGCAGAGCCAGAAGTGTTGCTGGCTAAGACTGGTTTGAGATGCATGTTGACCTAAAGTCATGTCATGTCATGACACAGCACAGCAGATATCTTAAATGAACAACATGTATACCTTGTGATCTCAGCTGTGCAATCATCCTTAAATAAATTCTGAGAATCTTTCTTGCCATTTATACAATATGAACGTATTTTTTACAATTCAGAAAACATGTTTTAAAAAAGAAGGCCACATTAAAATTTTAAAGTAAAAAGAAAAAACTATACATTTTCATCAGCATATGGGACTTCTCTGTATACATATGGATCAGCTGAAAATGTGAAGTTGCGTTGTGTCCATTTTCACAATGTTTTAAATGCAGTCAGTTCTAGTGAAAACAAAACAAAACAAGGTAACTCATATGAGAAGCAGTAACTTTCACTGCTCCAGAGTCTCCCCCCGATCAAATAGATGAATAATGTTGGTAAATTAAGATAAATAAAAAAGTTACTATCCAGAATAAGCAGCTCTAAACATTTTTGCCACAACACATCTCTCAGTTTGTCATACTGTGGATGCTATACCACAAGTATTTTAATGCCATTAGGGTCACCCTTTATGAACAGGTTCCAGTGGAGCTACCAGAGGAAGAACATCTGAAAAAAGATGGTATGATCCACTTTTGAAAAATTAACAGAAGAGGTCTAGGTCCCTAATTAGCATGCTAGAACGATACCCAAGTTGTGTCCTTCTGAGTGTCCGACTGCAAAACTCAGTACTGAAGAAGTTTATCCAAAGCCTTCTGCACTGTGCCTCTTTCCCTGCACCTGCTTACCTCCTGCTCTACAACTAACCTTAGTGTCAGATCAAGAAGATGCCAATTATGCCTTTGTGAATTGTAATTCATAGACCTGTGGAGAGGAAGACAAAATAATGTGGAAATCTGTGGGGAAGTAAGCCGTAGCAGGGGAATATATCAGATTGGAATAACATCTACAAACATCTAAAATGGAAGGGGACTTGTTCCAGTCATATATAAAGCTGTGCTGGCACTGACCATAACAACCAGGTTTTTGTTGATGAGGCTACGTGGGCCAAAACAAATTTGATGAAAATCATAGTGTTCTGGGTCGGTACATATTATTGTGATCTGTACAAGCCCAGTGAGTGGTGTATCATTCACAAAACGTGCCATTTAATACTGACCAATCACACAGGTTCCTTTATTTGCATATATTTACGAGTTGGAACTTACACTTAACTACAAATTTAGGGTTTCCTATAAAAAGAAATTGGCCATAAATATGGCCATAAATAAATAAAACATATTTAATTATTTATGTTAATTACTAACTTTTATTAAATGCAGTTTATTATCGATTCTAAAAAATAAATACATTTCTTACCTGTAAAGAAGTGCTGTACAGCACTTCCATGTTGTAGACTCCATCTTTATTCTTTGCCACCAACTCTATGGCGTCCTGAGTCTCCAGATCCCCTCTAAGATGCGCAGCCCTCTCCAGTTGCACTGATAGTGAAGCCCCACACTGGCATTTACTATGTCACATAGGAGAGCGTGCATGTCATCAAGGGAGGTGCAGGGCTTCACTATCAGCACGGCTGGAGAGGCCTGCGCATCTTAGAGGGGATCTGGAGACTCGGGATGCCATAAAGTCGCTGGAAGAGAATGAAGATGGAGTCTACAACTTGGAAGTGCTGTACAGCACTTCTTTAAGGTAAGATTTTTTTTTCCCCCAAAACTGGAAAGGGAGAGTACTGGAACTGACCTCATTAACCCAATCTCCTAGAACACCAGTTCTCAACCTGTGGGTCACGACCCCTTTGGGGGTCGCAAGATCATCTCACAGGGGTCAAGATCCGCTGTGGAGCCCAGAAGCGCTCGCAGTTCCCTTTTTTATAAGGGTTCCTGCGTGATGACGTTGGCCCGAACATCATCACGTGACGCGCGTACATGATAACGTTTCGCCCAAACGTCACCACGTGAACGTGATGACGTCGGACCTGAACATCAGGAAGTGACGTCAGCTCCAGGGGTCGCGGTCTCAAAAAGGTTTTGAGAAAAAAGAACATTTTGAGGAAATACTGAGGAATGCATAAATGCCCATCATCATGCAGCAAATGCATTGCCAGTAGAACAATATAGGTGTACTCCAATCCCGGAGTTGGTAGTGGATGCGCATCCACTACCAACTCCGGGATTGGAGTACACCTATATTGTTTAACTCATCTTTGGATAAAAGGCAAACTATCCAGGTGGATGCCAGCTGGTACCTTTTAATTTATACTAAAAGACAACAACCATTTAAACTGTGACTTTTTTATATTCATTTATATTTATTATATATTTATTATCATTTTACTTCAGATCACTCAACTGTGTTTTCACGTTGCTATTATTAATCTAGAGAGTTTTTTATTTTACATATTGTACCATAGGGGCGCTATACTTATTTGTCCAGCATTGCCAGTAGAGTAGGCTTGAACACAGCAGCTGGTGTGCACTGTGCACACTGCTCTCTATTCTGTCCACACACCATATTTAAATGAGTTCTGTATGATGCAACTGCAAGTTTTCTAGCTGTTTTGGTTTGGCATGGCAGTTATTCCTAGGAAGCTTTTGTAAAAATGTCAACTCGGTTTATTTTCTGTTTGTTTTCTTATTTTTTTCTTATTTGTTCTTCTCATTATTGATTGCAGCCATGTTTAATGGCTGGCTGCTACCATGGAAGACAAATCAATACAAATCAGGAAACCATATTGAAAGATAATATATTGATGTTGGAATAACTCCCATTTCAAACCAAATGGGATTTTTTTTTTTCACGTTACTAAAGTTTTAAAAGATAAAAGGCAGTGTGACACTACCTCCGGGAAAGGAAAACTATCAGTAATGCTCTGCATCCTTTCTGTGGGGGATTACTATCTATTATGATGTTTTAAATGTAATTCCTAGTTACATTCCCAAACATACACCAAAGAAAAAGAAAAATATAAGAGGATATTAAAGTTGAAAATTTTCTTTTGATTTGCTAAAGCAGTGGTCAGCAAAGTGCGGCTCGCGAGCCACATGCGGCTCTTTAGCCGCCTTGTTGTGGCTCGGGCCGCACTGCCGAAGCCACGCCCACGCCCCGCCCATGACCGCCGACGGCTCTTCTGATTGGCTGTCGGTGGTCATGGGGTCGGGAGAGGGCACGCCTCCCTCCTCCGGCGGCTCAGAAGATGGTTATCGCCACCGGAGGAGGGAGTGAAATGGCTCCCTCCTGAAAAAAGTTTGCCGACCCCTGTGCTAAAGGGACTGAAATATCAGCAATATTGTCGTTTTAGCCGATTTCTAAAGCAGTTCCATCAATTTGTTAAGCTGGAAAGTGTTCCCCTGACAGATACTGTCAGAAAACCAGTATTCCTTATAAAGTAAGTCTTAAAGAGGGTTATTCACTAAGGTGCGAATTCGACTAACGAATTCGCAAACAGCGGATTCCCATTGTAAATCTCTTACAATTTCCCCATTGTAAAGTTGTCACAATTTTTTAATGGTAAGATTGAGACAATTATCCCATAATAAAGTTGTGACTGCGACAATATTCTCATTATAAAAATGCGACTGCAACAGTAGCAGCCTATTGTGACTGTCTTTATCTGGCGAATTCACACCTATACGCATCAATTTGGACTTTAGTGAATAACCCCCTTAGTCATTTTTTGACTCTTAGATGCGTTTTTGGGTTAAAAAAATGTCGTCGATATCAATAATGATATGAAATGGAAAGTGAACTGCATTGAAAACAGTGCAAAATGTACCAATTTCAACTAATCAACATTTACGGACATCGATCTTTACTGATATTGCTGAATTTTTATATTTCAAAATTTCCCCCACAATATAAACTGTATAAAATGTAGATAAAGCCACTAGATGGCGCATCCACAAAACTAAAATGCAGCGCAGCCTGCAGAACAGAAGACGCACAAAATAGCACTGTCTTAACTAAGGTATGACATCACTGTAGGAGGCGCTAAACTTGTTTTTATAGACATTAATACCAATAAACTTCCCGCAGCTTACCTTAACCACATAGTTTCACAAAAAAATCTGATTAATGGAATATCATCTAAACTTAAACTGAATAAACCTACCATACAATAAAATTAGATTCCTACAGAATACAAGTTTTGTTGTGCTTTTGTGTTCTTACATTTCAGAGATATTACAATTCATACAGGTAAACCCCTATTGAAATTTGGAGTATTGGAAATGTTCCAAATTCACCAAATTTACCAGTTTGTAATTTAGAGCAGAGGTCCCCAACCTTTTTTGCACCAGGGACCGGCTTTAAGCAAGACCAGTTTTCCATGGCCCGGTGGGGTGGTGGTGGGGCAGGTGTGGAGCTTTGGTCATATGGGGGTAAGGTTATGGAGGGGTGGAGCTTATAATATAATTATGACATTTATAATGAGAATGTGATTCAACTTACCATAGGTTCAG
>WMED01030113.1:0-10155 GCA_019650415.1 Pipa parva
GTGGAGAGTGAAATACTATAGAGTGATAGTGGAGAGGGAAATACTATAGAGTGATAGTGGTGAGTGAAATACTATAGAGTGATAGTGGAGAGTGAAATAGATGTATTCTTTTCTCCAGGATGCACATGATCGTTCTTGCTAAAGGAATCTATGATCTAAAATAATTGTTACAAACTGGCAAGAGATTTAGAAAATCTATATTAATGGTTTACTTTTACTGTCGTATCCCAAAAGGAAGTATACATCTTATAAGGTCAGTTAGTAAACAAACATTAACATTGACCTATCAGCACATCTAGACATAAGCATGTACCACTTAATAATGTATTTTTCTCATTTGTTGGAAAAACTAAAGCAAATGTGCTTCCTCAGTTTACACATTCATAACTATTCTTCATGGGTTACACTAAAAATAGATTTGTAAAGAGAAGATTTTTGCAGCATAGAGAAATTTGCAAATGCAAACCTCTTCAAATGAAGCATTAATAAGATAACAATGTAGAGATATGGGTTTAAGGATTATCTGCATTATTCTCATCGCTAATCACAGGGAAAAAGGCATTAAACAATGAGATGTAAATTGGAAATAAAAAGACATAAAAGCTATTGTTTGGTTAAAATGTAATCGTTTAAAACATGGTTCTGAAAAGCTTCTTGTTCTAAATCCATTTGTCTTTAAAATCCTCAGTTATTGTCTGTTTTTGCACTGGCTTCGATCAGTGGAGATCTTGATGACATGATATTTCATCAGGCTGTTTTGGAGCACATACTGGGAAATGACATCTACTTGGCAAATCAATTTCAATTTCTGAGAAAGTTGTAGATGGGATTGAAGAAAATGTTGCTTTTACTAAAGCAGCATACAAAGTGGAGGTTGGGATCAGTGGCAGAAAGAAGGACTTTCAGTGTGGCAACTCCTTTGCTAAGATGCCTTTATCTATAGAAGAGCCACCACACTCCACTTTCCCTTTGAAAATGAAAAGAGCATATGGACTTATAAAAACACTTAGAAAAATGCTTATAAAACAGAAACAGGTCTATTAATGTCCAACAACAATTTTCTTTCACCTCAATGAGCATGTACTAGTTTCATCTCCTTGCATCTATTCTGCGCATTGCATCTATTCTGTGCATGTCTACTTCTCTAGAGAAACGGCCTGATCTTGAAAGGACTTGTATCTCCAGTTTATTTAAAAATAAAAAAACAATTTAGGACTGTTCTTCCTGAAATATGGGAGCATGATTAAGGGGATAGGGATATCATTTGCCACTGTACAATTCTCTAGTAAGGCTTTACCTTGAATATTCACAGTTGAATTCTGGGTGCTGTGTTTACATAAAGGATGTACTGGAGCTGGAAAAGGTTCAGAGAAGGGGAGAAAATATGATAAGGGGAATGAAGTACCGCAGTTATGAGGGAAGACTTAGAGAATTAAACCTATTCAGCTTTGAGAAAAGACAATTAAGGAGAGATAATAACACCTTGCATAAGTAAGAAACTGATCCATATAACAAATATTGTGATACACACAGGACAACACAGAGGATATGGGGTCATCCTCTGAGGATGGAAGGTATAAGATTTAATTTCCAGCTGTGAAAATGGTTCTTTACTGTTGGGATGTGACATTGTGGAATAGTTTTCCACTGAAGCCGGTTTTAGCAAAATTTCTGGAGTGCTTCTAAAAAGTTTTGAATGTCTATTTAAAGCAACACATCATCAGAGGTTATTTAAATCAATAATATTTATTAGCATGTTGATCCAGTCTGATCACCACTTGGGATCAAGAAGGAATTTTTTGCCATGTTAAATCAAATTTAGATCAATCAATGCAGTTTACACCTTCCTCTGAACCAGCAAAGGGTTATTTACCTACCCCTTTTTTTGTTTTTGTTTTTTTACATATATGTTGGGCATATGTGGGTTTTTTTTTTTACCTAAATAACTGCAACTATTTAAGATCATGGTTTATTTACACATTATTCGGTCACTCCAAGTCATCTTTTTTCTAAACTAAATAACCTCAATTTTGGAAATCCCACTAGAAGGTCATTAATCCATATATTAAGGATGATAGGGCCCAATGCTGGGCCCTGGGGTACCCTACTAGTAACGATGGCTCAATCTGAATATTTGCCCTGTTTCCTACCACTGAGACATTTACTAACCCAGTTACTCACATTTCCCCCAATTCAAACACTGTACTTTTGTGTACAAACTTTTATTTAGCATATTATTGAATGTCTTGGAAAACTCGAGGTATATCATTAGAGTAGTATGGCTACCTTTCCATGGAAATATTCAACAGAAAAAGTTCATCTCGGTAAGTACTGATTGAAACAAATATCACGATACTTACTGTGAGAAACTTCCGGGTGTTTGCCCAAGTAAACTCAGAAAAGCCGAAACTGGCTCTTGCGAGTTTAATAAATTCTGCCCAAATTTTAGTGTACTGTTATTCCAGGAGCCAGGTAAATTCTAAACTTCCTTTAATTACAGTGCCAAGCCCTGGCTCAGCTTAGTATGCTAATTATTTATTCTCTGAGTAATATAGGAGATGCAGACCTCACACACAAAGAAAACTCTGAATGTTTGTTGTTCACACAAATGTTCTCTGTTTTTTTATGTTTTGTAGCACTATATACCTAAACATTTGTGGTACAATGTTATACATCAGTTATTCTTCAAACCCCAGTATTGTAACTTACTGCCAGGGGTATAATTTAAATGGTTAAAATAGATAACTTACCTTTAGAGCGATTACATTATGGTCTATCTGTAGGATACCAAGATGGCCTCTGACACATTGATAACTAACATGAGGTCCCTATAGGAGAATCAGGAACAAGAACAAATTCATTATTTAAATTAAAACATACATAGGTCTATCAAGGGGGACCACTCTCACATGGAATTTAGGCAGAAACCAAAAGAAAGTTACAGCGCTATAGAAGATTTTGGTGCTATATAACTGAATAATAATACAAACAGTGGGATTAGGTCACATAGAAAGCCAACCTAAAATTTTAAATTTTAAAATGTTTTTGCCTCTTGTTTAAACAGCCATGCTCCCCAGCCATTCTGTGTACAGTCTCTTTCTAAATAGTGCCAATAAGCCCCACCCACGAATGACATCACTCACTATTCAGAGAGCAGGGTCTTGTGTGGAATCCCTTTTCCTTCTCCTTAAAAAACATGTTCCTAACCCTGAGCATGCACAGATCAAAGCTGTTCAACTGCCTCTGAGGTCAGCTGTGGAGAGAGGAAGTCAGGAAAAAGAAGGGTACATGCTACATACATGGACTCATTCACAGAGATAAAGCAGTTACAGTGGGATACTGAGCATTGCTGAATTAAAAGGTGAGTCAGGCGTTTCTTAATTGCTATATTGCTTGACAATAGATAAATGGGGCTTTCTTTATAGACAAGGTTTACATACCTTAATTTAGGGTGAAATTTATTAAAATTGAAAATCGCGATATCGGTTGGGTTTTTTTTTTTTTACCGATATCACGGTATCACGGTATCAGCTGATTTTTTTTACTGATATTGCTGTATTGATGTTACCGATTTTGCGATATCGATGAATTTTTACCAATATCGGTATTGCCGATATTGAGGTATTGGGCGATTTTTAGCGATATCGCAATTTTCCAATATCAATTTTTCAGCAATATTATGGATGTTTCCATAGAAATGAACAGATTAACAGATTTCGATATCGCTGAAAATCAGCGATTGCAATATCGATATCGTAATATCGGTAAAAAGTGGCCAATATCATGATATCGATATTTTCGATTTTAATAAAATTCGCCCTAAGACAGCAAATTAACCGCTTTGAAAAAATGTCACAAATTTGTTAACATGCAATTATTATTGGTTGCAGAACAAAAGATTGCTTTTTTTTATAGAAAGGAACTGAATTATTACCAAGCTAAATCTCTACAGTTTTTAGAAAGTTATTCTAAATTTGTCATATGTAGATCTGTAGTTCTGATTTTATATAAAGTAATTATCTTTAGGGCATGTAGCTAAAGCCATGTTTTGTTCATGTTGAAAATACTGAAAATGTATATTGATATGCTTTTTGGTGATGTCTTGTTTCATTCGGAAGCTGGAAATATGATCGATAAACTATGGTGGAAATTTAGAAAGCATTGGTAAATGCATTTTGGCCTATTCAATTCAATTTGATTCATTTTGATCCAATTTCTTTTCCCTCTGCTAAAAACTATTTTGCATATTTATTAAAAAGCACATTTGATTTGAAATGTATCAAAATGAAATGAAAAAAAAAAACAGCTGAAATCTCATTTAACATTTTGTTACTGCTACAATAATCTTTATTGCAGTGGTAACTAAAGCATTACATGCTATACTTAGTGCTGCAGTGATACCTGCTTAGATCACTGTAGTGCTAAACTCCCCTAGAGCTAGGCTAGGTGGGAGGATAACTAATGCTGGAAGCAGCTCCATAAGGACCTCCTTCCCTTCATCCTACCGTCCTGTCCCTTTGGTATACAATGGTATGTAAAAATAAAATGAAAGGGTCCTTCACCCTTACCAAAAGGGGTCAGTCCATGCCCTCCAGGGCACTGGTCACTAATCTGGAGAGAGTCAATCGCTGTCCCCCTCCCATGGCCCCAAAGCTTATCGCCTGAGATGGGACTTGCATCCCTTAACTAGTAGGGTGTGGATACATGCTGGAACAAAAAAACAAACATTGTACAAAACATTGACATTAAGCAATTAAAAACCAATTAAAATCACAATAAATAATTAAATAACAATCTAATACCACCTAAAAAAACTGCTAAACCAATCCTTAAACTTAAAACCACTAACTTTTAATTATTTTAAAAACCATTAAATAATTACATAAAATCCAGCCTAATTAAAAAACAATCAAAAAATGTGCAAGTAATCACTTTCTACTCACCGCTCCTGAAGTCTTTTCTTCTGGCCCATGATGTAGTTCTGGATGGGCCCATGTTGTCTGTGATGCCTTCAATCCTCAGCTTGATCTGGCATAATCCACAAGGAGATCTTCATCTGTGGGCTTGATCCACTGCCACCACCGGTGCCCGCTGCCAACTGCTGGTAACTATAAAAGCGCCATGGTGCCCCTCCTTCCAGGTCCTCACCTCAAATGAAGAACAGTAATGGATAGTCAGTTATTTATAATTGAGAGGGAACTGCAGAAATTGATAAGGATTTTATAGACTTTGCCTGTTGTTGATTGGTTAATGGCCTCTAATCAATTAACCAGGAAGATACTTGGCAAATAAAAGGACTGCCTGAAAGGGGACCTTTTATACTCCAAGCCTCTTCCTGATTTGATGAGTTCAGTGATAAGTTTTATCTTTGTTGAGCAGGAAATATTTGTTAAATATCACTTAAGCGATATGTATTATTCGATATTCGAATAATGTCACTCAAAATAGGCGATATTGGTAAAAATAGAGATAAATATTCATAATTTGTTGAAATGGTCAAAAAGAGAAAAAAGCAGGGGAAAACATTTTTTTCAATCTTCTTGACCATTTCAAATGTTATAATTATCCCAGTATATGTATTTTTGGACTAGTAAATAGCATCTACTATAGTAATACAGATAAAGGCTGTTTTTCATTATTTTTATTTAAAAAATAAAGGACACATGAGCCATCTGTAAAATGGATGTTTCCTTTACATCTAGAAATAGTCTAAGGAATTGTGAAAAATTGTATTATAAATAGGTCATGTATTTTAATGTCAAGGATAGCAACTCTCCAGGTGATAATGAATGGATGCTGGTGTTTTATTCATATTTTGTTGAAAAAAATTATATCCTATTTCATTTAGATCTCTATTTAGAATCTCTTTTCTTAATTATTTTCTAAAAAATGTAATATAGCTTATTCTACTTACCTGCTGCCAGGCAGGACTACAGCTACTCTATACTTTACTGCGCAAAGTTGTGCATGACACAACTCTATAACAGATAAATTATCTGGGTTGGCAGAGTCCTTTTTTCACCCGTACAATTTGAAAAGGGTGGAGACTGGTAGAGTAAGTTTGGCCTGAAGCAATACCAGAGGATCAGTGAGAAAGTTTGTGCACCAAGGAGCACTGCTGCCAGAAGCCTAAACTATGTAAGGATTACAGCGAAACCTTTGTTCTGTATTTAAGTGCTTTCTGGTGCATCTAGAGTACTAGATTCACTCTTAACAAGGTCTTTAAACCACTTGTGAATACACTGTGAGACACTTTCAATTAGCAAACTAGTAGTGGGTCACAAACCACTGTGCAGTTACTTAAACAGCCAGTGTTGACATCATGCACAACAAACACGGTCACAGAATTCCATTTTTACTCACCAATGCTGTTTCATATCAAATGTGCATGTAAAAAGATTTTGGCTGGATTCTTACTATATTTACAAATCTATGATTTGATGTAAAGGAAATACACTAGATTATGGTGTACTCTACAAAAAAAAGAGGCAATTCGCCATTTTCAGAAGGCTGTGGCTTGTAAATTATTTTGCAATGATCTCTTTTTAAGGTAAACAGGCTTACTTCACTGTATTACTTAGACATGTCATTTAAAGGAGACTGCCCTTTCCTGCACTATGTTCCCTGTAGTATTTCCCAGTGTACCACTTGCAAATTAGTTCTAAAAGGTAGTAGCTTTTCTGTGAGTTATTGCAACCTCTACCAATTATGTAGGGGTTTAGAAGAAGTATAATGGTGCGTTGCCTGTATTCCTATTTGTATTCTCACCTATCTTTGGTAGTATCTGTCCCAGGAATTATAAGTGTCTTGGGAAAAAGCCTAAAGGTTAATAAAAGGCAGCTGGGAAGGTCTATTGGTGTGTGTGTGTGTGTGTGTGTGTGTGTGTGTGTGTGTGTATACACATGTGTGTGAGCTCACCTGTTGTTGGAGGAAGCCAAGTAACAACCTAAATTCCAAATCCTACAAATGTTTAATGTTTTGTCAAGGAAAGATATTATTGTTAATACTGTTGTTCCTACAAGTGGTCCTCTAAGGGTATGAGTAGAAGAGTGTAGTATTTTTGTGTGGGACTGTGCAGTTGTTACACTTTGTGTATGGATTTAAGTTGGAGACTGCAAAAAATGGTTGCTTTATGTTTACTGGATTGTGTAACAGAACCAGTGTTTGCTAAGGAAAGCATTTATTCCCTAAGTGTGATAATCCTCATATTCCATACCCGGCAGTGTACTTTCAGTTTCATATATACAGTATGGTATTTATAAGTATAACGTCATTATTATATGTGGATCATTCTAGAAGAAGTAACTTTTGTATATAGAAAACTTTGGGTAGGAATACCTTAGTGTAGTTCTTTTTGACCATTGCTCCTGGGAAATTTAATCTTAGGCTGCAGGGATAACTTGTATTCAGCAGCTATTATAAGAGAAAAACGTTTCTGGTAGAAAGGCTGCTGTTGGTTACAGTACTCCACAGGCACATTGTGAATCCCATTAACATACTTCCAGTGCCAAACCTAAGCCTTGGAAAGCAGGCTCAGTCAATAAAAAAAGCTTTAAGTTGTCTTTAGCTGTCTATGTCACTTTGACAGTCTATCAGGCATTGACTATATTGTGATTAATATATATAGCCTTTAAATAGTGGAGATTTCTGTTACAGCTGTGCCACACTAGATACAACCAGCTTCCCTTGTTTTATTTTTAATCCTCAATTTTACTCTGAATAAATACTACATTTTCTGATATTATAGACCTGGAGGGTGTTGTTCAGTTTATTAAATTTCACGTTTGCTTTTTTTTAATTATTAATATTGTGCTTCTTTTCTTCTATGTGGTGACCAGTCCTGACTGTGCTCTCATGGGCTGGGTCAAAGCTATGTTCCTTTGTGACATAATGGTATATATATGTGTGGCACTGATTATTCTTTTGTATTTTATTGTACTCTATGCAGTTAGAATTTAATGTTCTCCTTGCTGCTAGATTGTCCAGCATCTCATTTCTGTCATTTTAGGTAATACGTTACAGACCAAGAAAACAGATCTAATAAATTCATGAAACTGTAATTTATACATTGTGACAGGACTTAAGTTATGCATTACATTTGGAAGATTCTGCAAATTTAAAGCTGACAATTGACTGGAATTCATTTACTCGTCAATTATATCTAACAAATGTCTTAGTCAGTGGCAGATCTGCAGTGGCCATTGTGATATGCACATTAAATCCTTCTTCACAACACTCTTCTTATTCCTGTCTTTAACTTGTATAACTCAAAGAACAAAGCAGCCGCACACTTAGTATGTGTAGTGTGTAACTGTTAAACTAATAACGCTTCAACAAGATCTTCAGAATTCATACAGCCAATTAATTTACCTTTTTGTCTCTACTTTTACATGTGTTCAGGTGCACTGTATTTTTCCCATCTCTGTTCATATATCCCTGTTCTGAAGAAAACCACAAAACAAACACATAGGCAATAAATATATTTTCCCAGGTGAGGAATGCCATTATCTTAAGTTACATTGAAGAAACAAGTCGGTTACCAACAGTTACTTGTCTTTCTGATTGGCAATGACAAATAAATGTATTTTTTTAGGTATATATTCTGAAATAATTTTATTTTTCTTCAATCTTCAGACTGTTTTTTTTTTTACTAAAACTCTGTCCCTATGTAACCCACTTTCTCATCAGCTGCTCAGTTTGGAATTTTAAATCATGGATTTGACTAAAAGTTTTGAGAATTCTAAAAAGCCAATCAGAAACTTACAGATGTGTCACCTCAAAGAGTGGCTGTCCTATTGCTTTTCAGAATTCTCAAGCCTGGGGATCAAGTCAATAGCAGAAGATTACAAACTTATCAGCTGCAGAAAAAGTAAGAGAGAGAAGAGGGGCTCCTGCAAAAAAAACAGTGGTTGTTATTGAAAAACACTGAAAATAGGTAAATCATATATCTGGAAAAAGTCATGTATGTAACAGTTGCAATTAGATATACAAATAACTATTCAAAAACTAAAAAAGAGGGTACGAGGTTGTCTTAGTGAAATTCAGTAGCAATGCTACATTGAATAGTGCCAGTACATGTTTTGGGTGACATAACCCTTTTTCAAATGTGCTTGAAACAATGTGAGAGAGATATTTAACGGAACGAGTGACCCCACCCCTTGTGGATCAACCAATAGAGTCAATGAAGGAATGCCTGTCAGGGCCTCCTTTCATGATAACGAAATAAATATTGACACTCAATAGTCTGTAAAACTTGCTAATTTATTGTGGAAATTTTAAATCCGGCACAGTTAAAGATTACAAAGTAAATCTTATGCGTTTCACACTAAACAGCACTTAGTCATATGAGATCTTGGAAGTCTTATTATCAAGCAGCCGCCTGAACTACAGGGAACTTTTAAGGCATCAGGTTTGAGATGGAATTTTCTCTTTTATCCTAGTTTCATGATAGAAGTCCACCAGAGGAGATAAACTGGTATTGCCTGTGAAGCCTATCATAGGGTCCAGCCAGAACATGTATATACAAAATACACTTATAAATATGCAAATTACATACAATAGAATCAACAGAAATTGTGTGTAGAATACACAAAAATTCAGAAAAATTCTTAAGCAGGATACTACTGTTAATTTTACCAACATACTGCCATATTACTGGTACTTCTACAAGAAAAAGATACAGACTAGGTAGTCCAAAATTCAAGGTTATCTGTAATACAAAGAAAAAAAGAAAGAAATTGGAGCAGTATAATTATAAAAAAGGCTTAACAGACCAGTGACCGTTTAACTCAAATGGTTCCATACAATTTAATCTGCTCCAAATTGTTTCGTTTTGTAATAGACTCATTTTCAAATCACCACCCTGCAAGGGACCTTAGCTTTCTCTAAAACCTGCCACTTAAGTTGGGAAAGTTTTGCAGAGTTATATATAGGTAAAGCGCCCTAGAGTGTTTTAACAAACGTGGTACAATTGTTAAACGTGTGGAGCTGCAGTTTTAAACAGAAATAATATACTGCACATTATTTCTAAACCATCTGAAAACCCTGCATCTTAATAACTGGAGGAAAAGAGTCCAGTGGATGGATTTTCACAAAGTTCATCTTGATCTTTAAGTGCCAGACACATCGGCACTTTCCGGTGAGTGCATTCACAAA
>WMED01030114.1:0-10155 GCA_019650415.1 Pipa parva
CTTGTCAGTAATTTGTGTTTATAACTAGAAATGCATGCATTTTTGTAATATTTTAATAAGGCATTACTGTACTATGCTGATTAGAATTTTTGGTGCATCTAAGTGAACAAGCACAATGCAGAGTCCAATCTGATGCACCAAACACACCATGCAGGATCAAAGGATCCAGATTTACAGGAGTAAATTATAATATTGTCTCAAAGAGGTTTAATTTGCAATGTATAAATAAATTATCAACAGAAATCAGTTTCCATTGTAACTAGGAGCATAGAGGAGTATATATATTATGAACCTTAAAAGGGATATTCCTAAGGGAAAAAATAAAGGTTTTGGGGGGGGTTCATGATTAAAATGCAAACAGTCTCATAAATGCCCGGATTTGCGTCCTTTTGCAACTTCTCCAACTCTGTTTATTCAACAAACTCTGCGATGTGATGAATTTGCGACCAATTCTGAGGCGTACTCCAGTTGCAGACTTACGGAGGACTTCGCATCAATTTGCCTGTGTGTGCACAGGTAATTTGGATATTCAGCATGCGACTGAGTCTGTCAAAGGAGCGGATTCTGCAGGGAGTACTGCTCCGAATTCACCTGTTTGCCTTCACCAGATCCAAGTGGCAAAATTAGGGGTTGATGGCAGGGCTCCAGCGTTGTGTAAGGTGACTATTCATTCAAAAGTAGTAATGGCGACTGCGACTAAATTAGTCTTCTACTGAACATGAACTAGGCATAGGGTGACATATAAAAATAAGTAATTTTCACTTATATACAGTTAGTGGGATATGATGAGACTGACATCACTGCCCTTTACTGGAGGAATTTGCCTCACTCTGAATGAATTCTCATCCTACTATTGTGTGACTGACTACGCCGCACAATGCATGTGACCGCTTCTGTTGCTCCCGGCTGCTAAGGAGAAGTAAACTTGCATCTTCCCAATTGTAGTGACACGAACAGACGTGAAGTCACTATGGTAGGCGAATTTGTACTTTTATGAAGGACCCTCTTAATCTGTAACCAATGTATATTATTTATTAATGTAGATTAGCATAGAAAAAAATGGTTTACTTTCATTCTAAAGATAGGACATACCGTAGTTTGCTTGCTTCTTCTTTATCAATACAACAAGTCCATCTCAATTTATGGCTGTGATACAAAGCTACCTATATCTTTATAACAGAAAAATATAGCTCCATAGCCAGCATTGCGCTATAGTATTATAATGAAACAACTGTATACATAAGTGCAACATAAAGAGCTTATGAGCACAGTGCCTGAGATAAAAGACCTATGCAATGGCAGAAAATGATACATTTCAATAACTATTTTATGAAAACTGCATACTGTTTGTCACAAAAAAACAGTAGAACTTTATAGATAGAAATGAAACTGGATTATTTAAAAATCATTTTTATCTTAAAATGGCAGATTTGGGATGATATCTTTAGTCTGTTGAAACAGACAGCTTAAGTCACCAAAAATACATAGAATATATAGAATTGTGGTGCAGAACTGTGTGTGCAGAATTGGAGACAAATGCACAGTAATGTGGACGTTTACACTACTGTTTATCCCCATTGCACAGTAAGCAAGCACAGTCCAGTCTTTACCACAACAGATCCACATTGAGGGGGAAAAGCATATCCTGGCACTTTGGGTCTCTAAGAACAAAATGCCCATGTAACCATCTGGAACCTACCCATTCAATTTCTCCTGTGGAATAATATCCACAGAACTACCTCCATCTCTCCCACTGGCGCACACTGTTCTATGGTGCGTCCCCAGGATACCAGGGTTAACGGTAGCCATCTCTTCTCTGGAATAGCTTTATCAATAGCTCCGCAGGATCATAAGTTCTAGGGAACACATAGAGGTCTCCTACCTCCATTTGGATGTCGGTTGAGGAAAAGCACTTTCACTAAGGGACATCATTTTGGGCACATGGCCCAACACCTACTGACTATACAGTACATCTCAAACTCTGCCTAAACACAAAAATCCCCAAAAATTGGCAGAAAAAAAAAGAACAAATAATAGTAGTTCTACTGCTACTACTTTAATTTCAAAAATAGTAGTTGCGATTTCTATGGTTAAAACAGTTGCAATAGACTGCTACTGTCGCATATTGTTGCAGTTGCGACATTACTATGGAGATATTATCGCAGTCGCAATTTTAAAGTCTCGACTTTACAATGGGAGAATTGTCGCAGTTGCGGATTTGCTATGGGAATCCGCTGTTTGAGAATTCGACAGTCGAATTTGGACTTTAGAGAATAACCCCCTAAGAGAGGGGAAATACTAGTAATGGAATGAAAGGTATGACAGCACCAGCTGATGGCTGCCTACACATCGTTACTACATGGCTTTTCAAGTTTTGCTTTTTCCCCATCAGTGTCACAATGATGTAGGCCCTGCAGGAGCCATTTACTCTTTATGTAAAGGGACACTAAAGCCTGTTCATAAAGTGCTTTCTATTTATTGGCCACCTAGTATTAAGTCCAAAAAGTGTTAAAATGACAGGTTTAGGCTTATCGATTTGCTGCATAATCATAGCAGTAGCAGAAAAAAAACAAGCACTTGGAGCAGAGGATATCAGCTAATCCATGCCCCTCCTCCTGTTACCTCCATGCAGGATTTAACTTGTGTGCAGCATTTGGATTACTAAGAAGTTTTTGATGCTTATCTGATTTAGGCTGATTTTTCTCCAGCTTTCCAGTCTCTCAGTTCTGTCTTGCAATAAGTATCCTGAAGCAAGTGAAAGTGAATTTTAATTAGTTTAAGGAGGGGAAATTATGCTCAGTTAGTGAGCTAAGCCCTTGACTAAGGATTAGTTGAAAAACCTCTTCTCTAAGTATGTGTTTTTTTCTTGTTAAACTTAATACTAGGTGGGCAATAAATAGAAAGCTCTTTATTAACAGGCTTATGTGTTTCTTTAAGTCCTTGTCTGAAATCCCCCGTGACTGAGCTAGTCACATCACTTCTTGTTTCATATTTCCTCCCTGTGTGATCCTTGTTTATGTATCAGTACTCCAGTCAACAACTTTTATATTTGTCCCATGGTCAGTTTAACATAGAGATTAAGGGGGGTTATTCACTAATGTCTAGATTGTTGCGTAAAGGTATGAATTTGCCAGCAGGGTAATAGTGGACACTGGCAGGGTAATAGTGGACACTGGCAGGGTAATAGTGGACACTGGCAGGGTAATGGGATAATGGAAGTTGACACTGACACTGTAAGCAATAAGGATAGTCTGGTGTTACACAAACTAATTGTATTATAATAAATATTATTATTAGCACACACACAATCACTCACACACAAAAATAAATTGTTAACTCCACAAACATACTAATAATCACAGCGATTGTAAAATAACAGAAAACGTCACAATTAATCATTTGTTTGCTGGTAGAAAACCTACTTTTATCATGTAATTTTTCACCTGGATTATTATACAAATATATATAAATTTCTATTTTAACACGTTGATCATTTCGCTGCTTCAACTATTGCTTTTGTAATGTGAACTGATTATATTTGTAATTCATTTCATTAAAGTCATCGGTCATCCTTTCCCATCTGGTCACAGATTTCAGATGCATTCCTTTCTGTAGCAGAAGGTTATTTTTATAGCAGGAGGACCTGTTTTTATTGGCTGTGCCTAGCATGGAAAGAAAGAGTTAACAGGATTTCAGTCAATTTTAGCAGTTTTTACAGCCTTGATAAAGCAGCTCTTCTACTGACAGTAGATTACAGGGTCATTCTGCCTTAACAATCCCTGGCCCCACAGAATGGGTTAGGGAATACTGAGAATGATGGGAGACATTTACAGTTTTGTTCACACTGATCACATACATTTTCTTGTTTTGAGTAAGGTCATTTCTTATAATTGACACGTTACCCTTGGCAGCTCGATCTGTACCCAAGCAATGTTGATTTTTGTATTGACCAGTCACCAGTGTAATATGTTATGGTTACTCAGCATCCTATACAGCCTGCTGTTTAATAATGAATTACATCTACTGGCTACATGCAAATTATATAACAGTGTGACTAGCTATAGACTAGGCTGAGACCTTCATGACCTAACCCCTCAAGCAGCGTGGTAATGATATTGTGGTGGGTTAATGATTAATTAACTTCTTACAGTCACTTCTGTTAATGGGATCATAAGTCTCAATAGGGTTTCTGTCAGGACTTCAACCATAAACAAATGTACTGAAAGCCTAACTAACTTGCTAACTAACTTGCTTTACAGTCATTTGACTATTTGTTTTTATTTTGTTTAATTGATTTTTCCATATTATACGATTTATTTATTAATCTTGTTTTAAAAGAATTCAATCTAAAATGATACATAGATTTATGGTAATTATTTTAATTTATAACGTACAGTAAAGGAACCCTTTCTTTTAGATCAGAAAAATATGGAAATGTGGAGGTGATTACTTCAAAAGACATTAATCCTTACTGTCATTAAGGCCACTGTACTTCAATAAACCATATGCATAATGTTAATCATTTATAACTTAGAACTTTATTGGATTTCCTCAAAGAGAAAAATGTTTGGGGGTAGATTTACACAGTACACTTGATTAATCTGTTATTCATGAATTCCCTTAGTAGACTCAAAGTCATTTCATCTATTCATATGCAGATGAAACCCAATATTGGTATTGTATATGTTAATACACTATTTATAAAGCTAAGCATTGTGGGAGCAGTTGGGATAGCAGATATACTCTTATACTGAGGATTATATAAATGGCTTCCTTTAGAGCAGCAGTTTTCAACCTGGGGGTCGAATGACTCTCTCACAGGCATCACCAATCATGCTGCTCCACTACCTAACCTCTAGTAGTGAGCTCAGGTCCCTTTTATATAGGGGTGCCTGCGTGGTGACGTCACGGCCAAACGTCATCACGTAACACGCGATGCGATGACGTTGTGACCGAACGTCACCACGTGACGCATGATGCTGTGATGCCACTAAGCGCATACCGGCAGGATGACGTCATCGCGGGGGTCATGGATCCAGGTATGTTGAGAACTGCTGTTTTAGAGGAACTATATTTCCTGTTAATTAATTTGCAAAAAATGCATATGCCCATGTTTGCAACTAAATTGTTTAGAAATACTGGGTAGCTTTAAAAGAACAACAGCTTTCCTGCCCTGTTGCTGATTAGAATGTTTAGTGCAGCTGTTGCTGTATTCCACCACTGGAGGCAAAATGAAATCAGATGTACGTAAACACCCTACAGCAGCTGTTCTCAACCTGTGGGTCGCAACTCCTTTGGGGGTCGCGAACTGCTGTTACGCCCAGAAGCGCTTGCAGGTCCCTTTTTATAAGGATTCCTGCATGGTGACGTTGGCCCAGAACGTCATCACGTGATGAGCGTATGTGACGTCAGCGTCGGGGGTCACGGTCTCACAAAGGTTGAGAACCACTGCCCTACAGGGTCAATGAAGATGGACTAACTAATGGAAGCTTTAATTTTTCTAGATAACAACAGCAATGTATAACTATATTCTTAATAGAAATAAAACAACTTACAACTGTCAAGTTAATTTCAGGGTTCAGACATATATATATAAAAAAATTGTTATAATGGCTCCTTCATCATAATAGTGTCCCTTTAAAAAAATAAAGTTTTGATTGAAGCGTTGGTTACCAAATCTGTAATTTTATAAACTATAACCTGAAGTATTCATGTATATAGCGCTGATATATTACACAGCGCTTTACAGAGACTCATCCATTCACTTTAGTCCCTGCCCCATGGAGCTTACAATCTAGTTTCCCAATTTAGTCAGATGCATGTATTTGGATTGTGAGGGGAAACCAGAGTACCTGGAGGAAACCCACGTAAGTGCAGGGAGAGCATACAATCTCCATGCAGATGAAGCCCTAGGTGGAATTGAACCCACAACCGAGCGCTGTAAGACAGCAGTGCTAACCACTGAGCCACCAAACTGGTGAAATGTAAATTGTTATTTAAAACAGGTTGGTTATCTCTTAACATTTTCATTCTTAAATAATATAAACCTGCAGGGGAAACATAGCATAGAAGTAGGGGAAGGAATTGCTATACCCGAACAACTGGAAATCTAAAAAATGCAGCAGCCCCTACTTCAATTCTAGTGTACTTAGGGAAATCGCATGCCACTGTAGGCGTGGGACAAACGGGTATGAAATGCAACTGTCTGCAATTTGCTGTTAATACCGAACTGCAGATCGAGTGAAATCCTTTATGATCCAACCACTCTTTCACCCACTCTATTTTATAAAAAATACAGAATGTACAGCAGATTTTGCTAAACACTGGTAATTTTCTCACAACATTATAACAATGATATTGTTAGAAATAAAATAACATTCTTGTGTGTTAATTAAAAACCTGTTCCCGAGCCTGCATTTCAATAGCTATTGCATAAGGCAAGGATGAGTCACCGCGGAAATGCCACAGACTCTCCCTTCAGATATAGCAAACAAATTCTGCGTTATCAGACAACAATTCTATGGAGATTCTTAGGATAAGCTTATGTCATATTCAATGGGACACACTTTTATCGTTCAAAAAGAATCAAATAATAAAAATTCTGCCTCTTATGGTCCTGCATTTTAAGGCTCCGACCCAGTGTACCCACTGTGTAAATGGCACTGGATGCAAACATCAGCAGAAGTCCCTGCTGAGATTCTATAGTTTTCTGGCAGCTCAGCTTCCTGATTGGTCGCGTAGTACAGTAAATTCTAGCCATACTAACCAATCACGTAGCTGCATATTTCATTAAGGCATTTCCATCAAAGATTTATGGTTAGCTGATGTATTTTAGGAACTAGGTTTTGTTATTTATTGTTTAGGAGAATCAGGGATTACCCAGCAGTTTCATTTTCACAGTGCTCTGCTTCCGTGCAGCCCTGTTCAGGATACATTTAGCAGCACAAGTCAAACGTTTATATTTTTTTCCAGTTTAACACAGGGGAATTAATTAGGGTTTGTAATGCTTAGAATTATGTCTCAGGAGCTTAAAGGCACAGAGTACTTGACACCTTAGGCCACGCTCACTAAATAATCACTCCCTTTCTGCAAATGACATCAAACTAAATTCTGCATTGAACTGAAGTGTAGTGTGACTCACAATTTCATGCAAAATGAAATCACAAATTTCAGGTTCAACATTTGAATATCAAAAACACAACATACTTCTTTATCTGTGAGAGAGTCACTTTTCTTTCTAATCTACCTATAGACATGGGCCTTACATATGTTACAGACAAGAAAGAGGGGGTTGTGCACCTGTGCAACTCCACAATCACCATATTTCATGGGCCATAAGATGAAATTAACAAGCTGCAAGTCATGTCAACAAATGCAGTATGTGAAGATACCATATCCAGACATGGGGATAAAACCTACAAAGTTAATAGATCCTACACCTGCAACACTGCCAATGTAGTGTACATGATACAGTGTAGCAACGTAGTGTACATGATACAGTGTAGCAACGTAGTGTACATGATACAGTGTAGCAACGTAGTGTAGAGGATACAGTGTAGCAACGTAGTGTAGAGGATACAGTGTAGCAACGTAGTGTACAGGATACAGTGTAGCAACGTAGTGTACATGATGCAGTGCACTGCATGTGAGAATGGCTGCTACATTGGAGAAACTAGTCAGAAACTTGAGGATGAACCTGCATAGACAATCCATTCACCCTCCTAACAATGAAGAACAATCACTCCATTCACCCTCCTAACAATGAAGAACAATCACTCAATTAATAATCTAAAAATCAAAATACTCAAAGGGAACTTAAAAAACACACAAGAAAGAAAAACTCAAAATAATAATGCATTTAAATACCAAAAATACAGGACTCAGTGTAGATCTTGGATTTGTGTGTCACTATCAAAACTTTAAATAATGGTAAGGTATGTATTTCTCTCTGTGTGCTTTGAAGCTGTGATTGTCTCTGCAACACTAAGGGTGTAATTCAGTCGCCTCGCGAGACTGGAATACCTTTAAAGCGTTCGCTGATGTCCACGTGTAGGAAATCAGCAAGCGCGTAACAGTCTCTGCGAGGATCGGGAAGTGAGTTCACACTATGCTGAATTACCCCCTAAATCCCAATATCCCCCCCTCTACCCCAACCTACCAGTCAGCTTTAATCTTTTCCTAACAGTATTTATGACACCTGATTGCTTTATGCTGCAATAATTTGTTTATATTAGTATGTTTTTTTGCCTGTTTCTTGTTCTCACTATCATTTATTTCTGTTTACTCTTAAACTGTGAGTTAATCTGTACCAAAGAATGCTACCACCCCGCCTCCTTGCCCACTCTAGCTGGACTCCTGACATTACGAGTGCCAGTACTACTGTATATCTTCTTAACTGAACTCAATATTGCTTTAACCTGAGGAAGAGAGAATATATCTCAAAAGCTCGACTATTTAAACTGACTGTTAGTCCAATAAAAAATGTATCACCAAGTATTGCAATACTAATTTGTGTATATACATACATACACACACAGTATATTCATTTTATATTCCTAGCTGTATAAAGTTGTCTCTATTCAGTGTGCATTCATCTTTTTAGTCTACAAATGAAAGAACAGGACAGATGGAGTGCCAGTTTCCCATTTGCATACTGATATGTCTTGATTCTTTTGGCACAGTATATTAAAGTCTGAGGGAAGGAAACTTCATGCAACATATTTATGTATTTGTGTATATATAGTACCTATAATGGCTTTAACAAAAGCGCTTATGTCATGGTGACAAATTGAGATGGTAGGGGAGATATAAGGCAATGCTCCCTGGGAAATATAAGCAAATGAACCTCTGCTGAAGGAAAGGTATCAATCTGCAAATGTTTCTAATGTAACACATGGTGAACTCTCTTGTTCTTTAGGGGGTTATTCACAAAAGTGAGAATTCGACTGGGAACAGCGGATTCCCATAGCAAATCCACGACCGCGACAATTTCCCCATTGTAAAGTCATGACCATGGCAATTTTTAAAACTACGGCTGCAATAATTTCCCCATAATAAAGTCGCAATTGCGGCAATATTCTCATTATAAAGACTTGACTGTGACAGTAACAGTCTATTGCGACTGTCTTTAGCCGGCAAATTCACACCTTTAACGCAGCAATTCGGACTTTAGTGAATAACCCAATTAATCTTTAGAGGTTTTTAGAGTTTCACACTCTCAATGGCAGATCTTCAGCACCTATTATTATTATTATTATTATTATATTATATGAAAGAAATGCCTGCTCTCTAATAGATTGACATCATATTTCCCCACTGAGATTGGAAAATTGGAGTCCGCATTTTCATTGTAATTTTGCACATTTTTCGCAATATTTTCTACTGTTTAGGCATTTTTTTCTTCCAAAAATGAAAAACAATGTGAATCTCTCTTTTAGCCAAGTGCAGCATATAAATAGATTTTAGCGTCATTTTTAATTTCAGTGAAAGCATATCTTCAGTCCAGTGAAGTTAATGGTCCACAATATGAAACGCACATTTGCTGGCTAACAACCTTTTTTTCCTTGTCGCTAGAGACAATTTCCCCAGTGAAATTTGGAAAATCATACTGACAAAAGGAGGTCACAAGGTTGGAAAACTTATTTCACCATCCAATACATATGCTTGCATTGAGTTATATTGTCATTTTATCATCAGCCAACATTCATACCTTATTATTCTTCCCATTATCAGCTGCTGCTAACCAAAGAAATATGGGGGAAGAAGCAAGTAAGCACCACTTAAAATTATGGTCTTACAAAAATATACACCATGGTTGTATCAGTCACGTCCATTAGTGTTTAATAAAGTGGAGATTTCATGAATAGGTTGGATAGTTTAGGGCAATGCTTTCTGGGAAATACAAGCAACTTTGCTCCTCCAGGAGTGGACCATCTGTAAATTGCAGAGGTAATTGGACTTGATTGATTTGTCAGTTAACAGTTTGGGATTATGGGATTCATTTTTGAGAATTTGCAAACAATGAGTTTAGTTAACACATTAAATTTATATGTAGTCTTATGGAGAAACTACTGTGAATAAATAAGGATATCTTGATGTTGTAATACTAGTTAAAGATGGATGGCTGTTCGGAGCATACTAAAGTCTCCAATATAC
>WMED01030116.1:0-10154 GCA_019650415.1 Pipa parva
TGCTGCCCTCTCCTTCCTAGTCCCTAACCTCTGAAGAAGGGGGGTGCTATCTTAGTAATAACCCCCCTCCTTCACTTACCTCCCTCCTCCATAGCCCGGCTGTCACTGCTGTACAGCTAATCGGTACAGCACCTCTCTCTTCAGTAATGATTCAACTTCCTGCTGCTCACAGGAAGTTAAATCATTGCCGGGATGAGGGACGCTGTAGCACTAAGCGCTACAGCAGAAACAGCCGGGCCATGGAGGAGGCAGCCGCCTACCCTGCCTACCCCTTGGCACTGTGGGCCGAATATCTATATCTTGCAGGCCGTATATGGCCCGCGGGCCATAGGTTGGGCACCGCTGACTTAAAGCTTTGGGAATTTTTCTTTCTTACCTTGTAGGAGAGCTCCACTCTTGTTACACTAGGGGGTAATTCTGAATGGGTAAGGGCTACACTACTTAACAGTTGAGCACAGCGGTGAGTAATTCAGCCCCCACTTTCAGAATTACCCCCCCTAGTCTAACAAGCCTGGACTTCTCCTTTAAATCAGTGAATGTAATGCCCACCCTGGCAAACAGATGGGTACACAGAATCTTGTTTATCACATTGATCAGATTTATGTGAATTCCAGGAAATCAGATAATATTTTACATGAACATTGTTGTAGCAAACACACATTTTGGTGAGGAAGTTATGGGAGTGGCTCCCTAGCTGGGTATCACCTCCTCATTTCCATTTGTTTATGGTAAATCCAAACTTGATACCACAGTTAAAAGACACTTAATATGCTTAAAATAAAAGTGACCTGGACAAATTGAGAAAATCTATTTGTAAACCACAGTATCAGAGGGTGAAACAGTGCAGAAATATCTCTTGAATTGCAGAGGACATTTTGGGGGTATTTATCAAGCTTTTTACTGTAGTATAAAGCCAGTTAGCACTGGCAGATTGTAGATTTAGAGGTGTGTTTAAAACCACTACTATAATCAAACTAACAAATCAGCTCTGCAAAATAAAGTGTATTCCCTGCTTGACCTGTTATTACCAAAAGCCTGCAACTTACTTCCAGAATTCGGATGACTTTTTATTTGTATAATATTGTGTAATAAGCAGAACTAATGCAATATGTACATTTAGCCCCATTTGTTCTGTTGTAAAATGAAATATCACAAATTGCCTGACAACTTGTCAGTTGTGATGGTTAAATAACACACTGACTTTCTATCAAAGAAAAAAAATAAACCATTGTGAATATTGTTTGTGCTTTTTATTTTTGAATCACTAATGCTGTTTCTACTTTAACAATAGAGTTGGGGTTGTTTTTGTATTCCAGACTGCTGGTCCATTTACGACAGAGTATTTAATGAAAAGAGTTTCCTCTGGAAGAGCAGCCACACAGAGGATTCTATCTGTTATTGGTGAATGTATAGACAATTTTGGACCTGGATGTTCTGGAGTACAAAAAATTTTGAATGCTCGGTGTCCGTTAGTGAGGTTTTCCCACCAGCCTGCTGGCTTACAGTGTGATCTTACATCAGACAACAGGTAAAAAAAAACATGTTGCATTTCAAGTCAGCTTAGGTTTCACATCAGGCATGGTAATATGGCACTGAAGCTTGCATTTCCAATCAACACAGTTAACCAATATAAGGTATCACTTCTATACTACTTGTTTCTGCATAGGAGAAAATTATTTGCTTGCAAGCAAGATATGAAGTATATCCAGAAAACTATATTAGCTAATCTAAGCACAGCTAAACGAATATATGGAACTTGTATGCCCTCTAGTGTTTTTTTCTTGAATATTCAAGGAGAACTAAAGCAAAAAAAATAAAAAAGGAGTGTTAAAATACTTGCCTTATATAGAGCTGATTCATTACAGTCACCATCATGAGCTGTACTGTAATTAGCTGTCACCCGATGCTTCTTCACAGCGCGTTTGCTGACTGTGAAGCCAGCGCAAAGCTCTTCCCGACTTGTTTCACGGTTGGTGATAGTTGAAAGATCATCACGTTCATTGCAGGGGCCAATGAGAACACACCCCGCAATAAGTGTGATGATGTATGAGGCTGGTGAAGTAAGTGGGAGGAGCTTTGCGCTGGTTTCTCAGTCAGCCTGCATGCTGTGAAGGAAGCATCGGGTGCTGACTAATTACAACAAAGCTCATGCTGTGACTGTAACGAATCAGCTCTATATAAGGTAAGTATTTGAACACTCCTTTTTTATTTTTTGCTTTAGGTCTCCTTTCAGTTGTGCTCTCTTGCAGAATATTGTGTCTGTGGACTTCTGGACCATTTACATCTGGGCTAAGCAGCCTACCTTCCTATAGATTGAGATGAAATATAGCCATCAGCATTTGTACTACACCATTCAGCCATATTTTTATAAAGGGTTTTAAAAAGGGGATTTATGGCCTATGTTCTCGAAAGAGCTTGTTATGGGTTCCTGCTCAGATCAAAACCCGGGGCTTCTTCAGGCAGCAGCAGGGGTTGGTTGGATGATAACATCTCCACTAATATGTCTTCCTGTCTGGTCTCTTGTAGCCTTTAACATTCGTTATTTAAGGTCTTCTTAGAAATTCTATTTGGAGCATTTTACTAACCAGCTCACAATTAATAAATCTCTCTTTGTTTTTTCTTTGCCATAGAATTGCACTTAGGAGTTCAGAGCTTCTTTATATATATGGAACCATTGACCATAGAGTGCGAGCTCTGGTGTTTGCCTTGCGATGCTGGGCTCGTGTACATGGAGTGACAAGTCCAATTCCTGGAGCTTGGATAACAAATTTTTCACTTACCATGATGATTTTATTTTTTCTGCAAAAGAGAAACCCTCCTGTTATCCCAACATTGGATCACCTTAAAACTTTAGCAGGTAAAGGCATTTTATATGTTGTTTAATAACAGCAGAATTTTATTGTCCGATCACATTATTGTATTGATTTGATCTTATAGGACCAGTTTGTCAGATTTGTATAAAGGGTGAAATAAATGTATTTTTAAAATTTTTTGATTAGAATAGACAGGTAAGTCTAGTCTAAGAAAATATACAGTGTGCCATTTATTTTTTGTGACCTAATTATTAAACAAGAATTATTTGTGTTTATTTAAGTGTTGTAAGCCATTGAGTTCCTACTTTACGCCATTCAAAATTTGACAAATTGTAAAAGAGGATGTTTCCCCCAGATTTGTGCGGCGGTCTCTGTTTATACTATAGCATATAGGGTTGCACAGTAGCCCTGGATAATCATATTTTTAATACCAATACAGAGGTCTCTTAAGTCTGCTATGATAGGTAGGTACCGTAATACATACAGTATTACAAATAAATAATTATTTGTAATTCCTCCCAAATAAAATGGACGAAATAAGAATCTGGTTAACTGCCCAGAAAAAGATGGGGGACTGCAATGTCATCCTTTTCACTGAAACCTGGCTGTGCGATTCCTTTCCTAACTGTGTTGTTGAACTTGATGGCTACATTCTTCTGAGAGCGGACAGAGCATCAGTCAACACAGGCAAAAAACGAGGAGGCGGCGTCTGCTCCTACATCAACAAGAACTGGTTTAATGACACAACTGTTTTAAAGACCTACTGATCAGTTGATTTGCAGCTTATCACCATCAAGTGTAGACCGTTTACCTCCCTTGTGAATTCTCATGTGTAGTCGTCTGTGTGGTCTACGTCCCTCCTAATACTAACACATACTCTGCTATGAGGGAATTACAAACCACTATCAACTCAGCACAAATTATACATCCCAATGAAGTTTTCATCATGGCAGGTGACTTCAACAAAGCCAACCTGAAAACAGTTCTCCCAAAAATGCATCAGAATGTCGCATGTCCTACTAGAGGGGAGAAGATTCTTTATCTAGTCTATACTGACGTCTACAAGGCCACCCCCATGTCCCATCTGGGCCAGCCTGATCACCTTTCCCTATTCCTTCTCCCGAAATACACCCCGATCATAAAAAAAGAGTAAAACCATCATCCAAACTAGTGAAAATTTGGAGCAAAGATGCTGACACTACTTTTACAGCAGAAGTTCCAACGAACAGACTGGAAGGCTTTTGCTTCCTCAGCCACTACTGATGCACTCATCGACATCACTAAATACACAAACTCTATTCTTAATCACATCACTGAGAATCTCAAAGTAGTTACCTCCCAAAAGTCTATCCATGTCTTTGCAAACCAAATACCTTGAATGAAAAAACATGTGAGGCTCTTACTCAAGGAAAGAGATAGAGCTTTCAGATCGGGTAAGAGAATGGCATATCGGGCAGCAAAAAAACTCTCAAGAAAGGCATAGCTGAAGCAAAACACCAATGCAAAACTAAAATAGAGGAATACTATGAGGCCGACCCCAAACGCATGTGGCAAGGCATCTAGGATTTTACAAACTACAACTCACCAACCTCATCCCCCTCCAATCACATCAGTGCTGACAAGATAAACCTCTTCTATGCCCGCTTCAATCAGCTAAATAATTCATCATCCCTCAAAAGTAGCCCCTTGTTAAACAAACTGCCTCTTGTACTATCTAGTGCGGAGGTGTTCGACTGCCTCAACAAGGTAAATGCCAAGAAAGCAGCTGGTCTGTATGGTGTACCTGGAAGAGTACTCAAAGAATGCGCTGTGCAACAAGCATACCTCCTTACCGACATCTTTAAACTGTCTTTAAACCAATGCACTGTACCCACCATCTTTAAGTCTGCCATAATTATCCCAGTCCCTAAATCCCACTCTGCCCATGAACCCAACGATTTTAGACCTATTGCGCTAACCTCTTTTATTGCCAAGTGCCTAGAGAGATTGGTGCTACATCATCTGAAATCAATCCTTCCAGTCTCCACAGATCATTTTCAGTTCGCATACAGGATGAACAGATCCACAGAAGACGCCACTTCCCTACACTCTGCCTTAACACACCTTAAGGAAAAAGACTCCCACATCAGGATGCTGTTCATTGATTTCAGTTCAGCATTTAACACAGTCATGCCTACTAGGCTCATCTACAAACTTGAACAGCTCGGCATCAACTCGTATATGCAGAACTGGATCCTAGACTTTTTGACTGACAGGAGACAGTTTGTGAAACTAAACAACTTTTTCTCCTCTGAGATTTGCCTTAACACTGGAGTACCCCCAAGGATGTGTTCTAAGTCCCTTCCTCTACTCACTCTTCACTCACGATTGCTCTTGCGATGCACAACACTAACAGGATCATAAAATTGCAGATGACAGCACTGCCTCATAAAAGGGTGATGATGTTGCGGACTACATGGATGAAGTACACAACCTAGTGGCCTGGTGCGACAGTAACATGCTCTCCCTGAACACCAAGAAGACAAAGGAGTTGATTATCAACTTCAGAAGAGGAAACTATGATTCAAAACACACCCCAGTCCTAATCAATAATGTTGAAGTGGAAAGAGTGAACAGTATTAAATTCCTGGGAGTCCACATAACCAACAACTTGACGTGGGCTCTACACTCCTCGAAGTCCATAAAAAAAAAATCACCAAAGGCTCTATCTCCACAAGTGTCTCAGAAAAGACCATGTCTGTGCACAAATCTGAGTAGACTTCTACAGATGCCCAGTTGAGAGCATACTAACTTACTGTATCACTGCCTGGTACGGTAACTGCAGTGCTTCTGACAGGAAAGCATTTCAAAGAGTGTTTAAAATGGCGCAAAAAACCATCGGCGTCCAATAAATTTCCATCGAGGACATTTACTGAACCCGCTGCCTGTCGAGCACGCAATATCATTGCTGGCCCATCCCACCCAAACTATGGACTGTATTCCCTAATACCTTCAGGGAGATGGTACATAAGTCTGAAATATAGGACCAGTAGACTAAGGAAGAGTTTCTTTCCAGACTCTATAATCAGACTTAACCACTGTTTTCCTTAACATCTGTCACTTTGTTCTTTTCTCCTACCTCCCTCCCCCCCACCGCTGATACCACCACTTCATCACCACTTACTTACTGGCACCAATTCCTCTTTTGCACTATGTAATATTTAAGCACCTCTCTGACCGATTGAATGTAATTATGAAATATGTATATGTGCTCTTTATATTTTATTTATTTTCTCACTATTTAGAATCTGTAACTGCTATTTATTGTTTTTATTGATATTATCTTCTTCTACTGACGCAACAGCTAATTTCACTGATATGTATGTTATGTACTGTCCAGTGACAATAAAATTTATCTAATCTAATAAATGAGGTCTTTTTCTATAGTGTGATTCAGTGGGTGTTCCTATTATAGTTGAAATGCAACATTTCTAGCTACACAGACATGATAATAGAAAACAGTGATAGATTAATTAGGATATTGAAGTCTGTTTTTCATTATTTAGAGCAAAAATTGCTGTACTGGTTCTGCTACATCTAGTTCATCCTCACTAAACCTAGCAGCCTTGATCCTTTTAATGCCCAAGTTAACGCTATGTTTAACTTCTATTGTTGAGTAAAACAGGAGTATTTTCATGTCTAATGTCTATTTTCATTCTACAAATATTCTTCACTAAGTTCTTTGCAAATCTGCATCATTTTTCTGAAAACTTGACCCAAAGAGGTCAGTCTTTCTTTGGAATTTATAAATTACATTTTTCAAGTTAGTTTGTCATCAGGACATACAAATGAATAAAAACATGTAGATAAAATAGTTTATATGTAGAATATCCTCTGCCCATATATTTTGCTCTATATACCAGAAAATAAATGTTACTGTAATCCCTGCAGACATTAGGGAATATTTTCCTCTTTAAATGCATTTCATTGCAGTTACCACTTTGCAGAAAGTTGTGAGGTTGTTTCAGACATGGTCACCATTAAAGCTATTGGGACCTATTTTGACACCTTTACCACCAGCGTCAAAATGACTGATCTAGCCCTAAAAAATGTATTTGTTTTATTTTTTACTTTTTCCAGTTGTAACCTTACTAGCTCTGTCTGCAATCAAGCCGTATTCAGATATTGTTGTTTTCTCTCCCAATGCAATTCTGTTTCTAGGTAAGGAAGAGAAACATATAATCGAGGGCCATGATTGTTCCTTCGTTAGCAATCTGGACAAAATAAAACCAACCAAAAACTCTGAATCACTAGGTAAGTAGTTATGCCCATTAGGCCAGAGTCAAGCTGGCTATTTAAGAGCTGAGCAATTGTAATTAGACTCACAACTGTGTATGGTGCAAAACAAAGCAATCTGTGTGGTTTTCTTATAGCATACAATGGATATCATTTTTTCCAGTTAAACTACAAAGTAGTTAGTGTGGCCCTGATCTTAAAATGTATTTTAGTAGAAAGCACTGCTAATCATTTTATTTTTCTATTTTACTTAGATTTGCTGCTCAGTGAATTCTTTGAATTTTATGGAAACTTTGATTTTGGTAAAAATTGCATCGATATTCGAAAGGTAAATACCAGTGAAATATTTTACCTGCTTATTAAGTACCTGTTTTTATTATGTAACTGGTTTTTAATGTGTCATGATCAGGGATGGTTTGTCTTGAAAATGACTCCTGACCCAGGTTGAAACATTGACAGGCCTTTGCACATTTTTGTCTATTTTTGCATTTGTTATGTATTTTATGTTTTGATATGATTTGATTAGTCTATTTTTTAAAAAACAAGACCCAGTAGTGCTCATATATTTACTACTTGATAGACAATGTGGTTGCTTGTAAACAGTGGATCTATTTTTATTGGCTAGAACTTGCTGAAATGCTTCTTTTATGTGGTGCAATCTTATATGCACAATGCATGTTGTTGAATTAAATTATTTCTCTAAATTTCTCTCGATATAAGAACTGTGTGATTTTTGGTGCCATGCTTACTACATTAAACCAATGTTAACTCTAGAATTCATGGCTAGGTCATGAACAAATGACTATACTATTTCCCCAATAAAAATAAAATTAGGCACATGTATTTACCCTTATCACTGAATAGAAGCATGTTCTTTAGTCCAAGGAAATTGTTTCCTTCCATATTTAGGCAGATAGGCATATGCATAATGTATTTTCATAAACCTATGTATTTGGCTTTAATTGTGTGAAAACTTTAACATATTTTATTTAATGCAGGGAAAAGAGCAAAATAAGGCAGAGGTTTCTCCTCTATACATCCAAAATCCATTTGAACAGACTCTTAATGTCAGTAAAAACGTTAACAAATCCCAGTTGGACAGGTTTGTGGCTTTAGTGCAGGAAAGTGCTTGGATTATACAAGATCCATCAAACCATTCTGCAGAGAGAGAAAAAGCCTGGGGACTTGCTGCTTTGCTACTCCCTACAGTATCCCAAAGCATTGGCAAAGGAAAGAAGAAAAGGAAAAGAGGACCTGCAAGTGATAGAATAAAAAGCCTTCTGGAATCTTTGAAGAACAATGGTAAAGCTAGGTAGCCATCTTTAAAGGAACATTACAAAATCCACCTCAACATATTTTACTATATTCAGTGAATATGCCAAACCACTAAAATTACAAATGAAGACAGAGAATTCACATCTTCATCATTCAGGCTGTGTGAAGAGCAAGTGTTTGGATTAATTGTAGAAACAGCCAATCATTGGCTAAAAGATTGCTTACATTTGTAATCTCTCTAAACCTTTTTGTATCTGGAGTTACCTCTAAATAATAATCCAACCAAATAAAACAATTTACTGTCATTTTGAATTAAATGAAGCCTTTTGATTTTAATATATTGCTGTGGATTAAAGTACGGCCTGAATTGTGTGGAGGTTTTCAATTTATTTACACATTTCATGCTGACCACTAAGGCTTATTAAAGGATTGGTAAAACAGCTGAGTTCAGTGAATCTTAAGATTATACATACAGTGGTGTGAAAAAGTGTTTGCCCCCTTCCTCATTTCCTGTTTTTTTGCATGTTTTACACACAGGGCCATGATGGTTTGGATTTTTTTTCTCCTTTAATAATAAACACCTTCATTTAAAATTGCATTTTGTGTTTACTTGTGTTGTCCTTGACTATTGTTTAAATTGGTTTGATGTTCCGAAACACTTAAGTGTGATAAACACGCAAAAAAAAACAGGAAATGAGGAAAGGGGCAAACAGAGGCAGATTTGTTTATAAACAAAAACAAACACTGAAACAGAGTACATTTTCTATCAATGTCTGTTTATTCGCTATATATAGGTGTAACGATTGCTACTGAGATGAGTGGGAAGTAGGAGGTAGCAACTAACAAACATAACCTGGCGGCAAAGACTGAGACAGAACCCAAGGTGTGGAGTTTTTACCTAGAGCCCCCGCAAAGGGGTTAGGACTTAGCAGCAGAGACGCCCTTATGACTATGAAGCACAAGATACCAAAGCCAGTACGAAGAGAGGAAACCGTAATCAAAAACTGGAACAAGTTGGGGCAGGCAGTACAGGATCAGAGTCAGGACATGCAGCACAGGATCAGAGTCAGGAAAAAAGCCAGGGCTCAGGGCAGGCAGCACAGGGTCAGAGTAGTTTATTAAGTAGGCCAAGGTCAAAGACAGATTTAACAATACTAAAAGCACACAGGATCATGAAGGGAGTCCTATAATTGGGTGCAGATACTCAGGCAAAGCTCCCTTTTTACACTGCAGTGGATCACGTGATCGTACCAAGCCACGTCAAAAGCATGCAACTGCGACATACCAGTGTCACGTGTGCGCACCCCAGAGTGCATCGGAAACGTGACCATGACAGCACCAGGAGAGAGCCGCAAGTAGGCTGGCACTGGATTGTAGGACGCCGGTAAATAACATTCCTCACAATAGGTAACAAGAGGGACGGATCTATCCCGTGATTGGTTGTGTTTGAATTCATCAAATCGCACAGTTTTTTCGGTTCATGCCAATCAGCGACTGGGGGTGAGGCTTAGTGAAAATGTGTTGCAATCGTGTCATTAGTTTAGACAATAAGTATTAACTACTCGCAATGCCTCATCAGGGAATGGGATTTGGCCAATAGATTTGATTATTTCCATTCACACCTGAATGAGACACAGATTGTGGGATTTGTTAAAGGTGTGAATGCTTTGCTATTACTAATTACAGTTTTGCTCAAAATATTGCAATGCACACAACATTATGGGTAACATTGTTTATGAGGCTGAAAAAAGACAAGTCCATCCAGTTCAGCCTATTTTCCTGCAATGTTGA
>WMED01030117.1:0-10154 GCA_019650415.1 Pipa parva
TTTCTCACCCTACTTCTATCCGACTGAGTACACCACACTACACATCTGACAGCAATCGCCACTGTCTGCTTGTTCGACATGTGTATTCACAGTTTATTCCGTAAGGAAGAGTGAATTTGTTACTATTTTGGCAATGTGACTCAAATTGTAGCGAGGTGAATTAAACTGGTGAATTTGGACTTTAGTCAATAAGGCCCTCTGTCTTTTCAACTTAGATAGCACATACACACAAAACTTGAAAGCGATATTATAACCATTAATCATAGTAATGTGGGAGGAACTATGCAAATCACTCCTTTATGGATAATCCTATTTCCATGCTTGGATTTCACAGGTACCCACTAAATGTGAGACTGGATGTGTCTGCCCTTCTGGCACATATGAGGACTTAGATGGCAGCTGTGTTGCAGAAAATGATTGTTCCTGTGAATTTGGTGGACAAATCTATAAGAACGAAGACACTATGAACACTGAATGTCAGAGCTGGTAAGGACAAGCCATGAAACTAAGTCTCCTATACATGTGATATATGATAGGGGTTGGTTACCTTGGAATTAATTTGAAGACTGTTGTGGATAATAGTATTCTGAATCAAATTGCAATTGGTCTTCATTTTATTTTTTACATTTAACTTTTTTCAATGTATTATGAGCTGGCAAAATGTCAACTCATAGAAGTGTCTATCAGTACCCCTGCCACCCGTTGTTTTGATAATGTGGTTGCAGAGGATTTAAGTACTGTGCAGGCCTGGTGCTAAGCTGCAGATTTCTGTTGCCAGGGTCCTTGGCAGTCTCCTGTGCTGTTCTACTTTGTTCCCCCTGTTCAGTTGTGATTGTTGTTCCAAACTTCTCCGTTATCCATAGACATGATAAATAGGAATACAAATTTTAAGAGAGCAGGTGTTTGTTTCATAAGTAAAAAAAAAGTAGTTAAGTGCAAACCCCTTAAAAGTGGCATACTCTCCTAGCAAATAACCTTAAGTTATTGAGTTCACTAAAATAATTTCTTATAAAAAGTTCCTATAGCAAAAGTTCCTATCCGTCAGGATAGTGTTACAAATAAATGATATAGTAGATGTTTTACGTGATGTTAAATATTTGCTTTGTTTTCAATTTGCTCAATGTTATTCTTGCAGTTAGTTCATGGCTTTGGTCTTAGCATCTGGAAGCCTTACATATCATTTACTGTCATTATTCCATCTTATTTCAGCACATGTAGTGGAGGCCACTGGCAGTGTGAGGAGAATCTAAACTGTGCATCCACCTGTGTGTTGTATGGAGAAGGCCACGTGAAGACTTTTGATGGACAACAGTTTGTGTTTGATGGGAACTGTGTGTATACGCTAGTCACGGTAACATTATACTTTTGCAAATATTTATATCGTAACAATATCAATTTCATCTATGTTTTCTCTTAACTGATCACTACTAATCTTTATTGGTTTTTGACACCAACCTTTTTTTAAGAAAATTTCAAACCTAAAGACTTGCACATCAGCACACGGACAACTATTTGGATAGACATTCCACTGAGTTGTGTTTTTTTTTGTTGTTGTTGTTTTTTCAGGATGGATGCGGAGTCAATAGTTCATTATCTACCTTCAAGATAGTGACAGAGAATGTTATCTGTGGCACAACTGGAACCACTTGTTCTCGAGCAATTACTGCTTTCATTGGGGTAAGTATAAAAATTCTGCAAGTTTCCAAGATTTGATAATAACGTTCTTAAAAAATATGTTTCGTTATTTCACATTAGCTAGGGCAAAATTTATTAAATGCGGAGTTTTTCCGCACGTGCGGAATTTCGATCGATTTCCGATCGCACGTGCGGAATTCCGATCGATTTCCGATCGTGCGGAAAAAATTCCGCACGTGAGATCGGAATTTAAGTTTCGCTTTCTAGAAATTTCGCCCCTTAGTTGTTAACACGTTTGGTTTCACTTTCACAATTATTTTCACCAAATTAGAGTACTTTTAATGTTTCAATCAATACCTATTACTACCTGGCCAAACAAAACTACTTACAGCCTGTAATAGCACTTAATATTATTTACTGGACAGGACACTACCTTGAACATGTTTGATGAAAAATATACTGTGACGGGAAGTGGAGCACAAGATATCAAAGTGCTGAACAACAGCCTCTTCATTGAATTTGACATCACCGTACCCAATAAGTTCCGCATTTCCATTCTCTGGAATAAAGATATGAATGTATTCATCAAGGTTTTCAAGCTGGGTCTGGTAAGGAAGCCTGTGCTGAGGAAATGTGTACCTTTACATGTTATTATATTCTTACTTACCCACTTTAATATCGTTTTAAACATTATTCAATGCCTTTAAACTATTTAATCTTGAATAAAACATGTTACACAAATTAAAATCAAATCATATTTTGTATAACTTTGGAACCATGGTTGGAGAGTGGAATAAGCCATTTTACTACATTATTTAAACTCCTCTGTCCTTTTTTTTTTTTTTTTTTTAATCATATTTATTGAGAAATACAGTATACTGCTGCATTCATTGTTAATATACTGTATATATACAGTATATATATGAATTGTCTGTTACAAAACAATCAAAGATAAACAAATGGAAAAAAACAGAAGATTGAAGTTGTCTACAGGAAACAGTAGTGCAATCAGAGGGGAAAAATAATTCTATCTACTTCTTGTTTATCAGGATCACATGAATATCCTCACTTTACAGCTGCAGTTGGAATGGATATTAATAGAGAGAGAGAGAATCTACATTTTATATATATATAGTGCAGAAAGAAAAAGGCAGATATGTGATTTTTATTAGAGAACTCTATCGATTAACTACTGTATATATCGATATCACTTAACTATATATCAATATCGGTTAACTATATATCGATATCGCTTAACTATATATCAATATCGCTTAACTATATATCGATATCACTTAACTATATATCAATATTGTTTAACTATATATCGATATCACTTAACTATATATCAATATCGTTTAACTATATATTGATATTGCTTAACTATATGACAATATCTGTTAACTACATATCAATATCGCTTAACTATATATCAATATCGCTTAACTATATATCAATATCGTTTAACTATATATTAATATCACTTAACTATATGACAATATTGGTTAACTATATATCAATATCGCTTAACTATATATCAATATCGTTTAACTATATATCGATATTGCTTAACTATATGACAATATCGTTTAACTATATATCAATATTGTTTAACTATATATCAATATCGTTTAACTATATATCGATATCACTTAACTATATATCAATATCGCTTAACTATATATCAATATCGCTTAACTATATATCAATATCGTTTAACTATATATCGATATCACTTAACTATATGACAATATCGGTTAACTATATATCAATATCGTTTAACTATATATCAATATCGCTTAACTATATGACAATATCGGTTAACTATATATCAATATCGTTTAACTATATATCGATATCACTTAACTAAAAAATACAGCTTTACAGTAGTCCAAGTCAACAGTCTTAAACCGCATAGAACTAACTGGGATGTTTAAAAAGCCAATAAAAACAGAGAGAAAATAGGAGAAGATGGAATGGAATAATGTGAGACAAATGAAGAGAGGAATTGGGTTCCAAGGCAAACTTAACATGAGGTAGAGACACTTAACAAAACACTGCCAGTATGGAATAAAGACATACAGAAGAGATACACACCATGTGACAACATAGTAAACATCACAGGAAAACACACAAAATATTCTCTTTCCTGTAGAAAATAATTAGCTCATGCAGCTGACTCCTGGACAAATAAATGCAGTAGTCATCAACAGGAGCAATCATTCCCTAAGTAACCCACAGCAAACCACCAGGAGGCAGCTTTCACTGGTATAGGAGAGCGACAGTAATGAAAGGCAGCATCTGAGTAGATGCTATAGGTTCTCTTCACTTAACAGATTAGAAATGTTGTCAATATCAGAATAACAATGGACTGATCCTTCTAACCTTTCAGGAATCTGTCTGTGGTCTGTGTGGTAATTACAATGGAAACGTAAAAGATGACTACCAAACCAGGAGCAAATATGTGACTTCCAATGTACTTGAGTTTGTAAATTCATGGAAAGATAGCCCTATGTGCAATGATGTCAGCTTCGTGGTGAGCCCGTGTGACGCCAATCCGCAGCGTAAGCCTTGGGCTGTAAGCTCTTGCTCAATTATAACATCAACAACATTTGCAGCCTGCCATCCGGTGGTAAGTAAGAACTTTTATCAAATCAAATACATCTTGTTAGTAGCTTTGGGCCAGTCTATATATGGTGTGATGAGATGCAAATCTAAAAATGATTATTCTTTCATATATTTTATTCTAAAAAAATAAAGAAAAGACTTAGCAGGAAAACAAAATCATATTTTCAAATGAAATCCACCTAAAAGCAAAGTAAAGAGGATGTTTTACTTAGAAAATATGAATCGTTACCTTAAGTCGCTTTGCAAAATGATTTAGATCTTGATAACAAGTAACTGCTGGGTGAATGTATGGTTCCTTTAACATTCAGAAATCCATTCTGTATTCCTCTGTGATCTGCCATTTATTACCATTGGCTTTCAGGTTAGCAGTACATCCTACTATGATTCCTGTGTAAACGATGCCTGTGGTTGTGACACCGGAGGGGACTGCACCTGTATGTGTAATGCCGTCCAGGCATATGCTAAAGCGTGCCTGGCTGCTGGTGTTTGTGTTGACTGGAGAACCCCAGATTTTTGTCGTAAGTTTTCCATCTTACAAATTAGAGTTTTGGGTCATCTGGCAATCTATGTTTCACCTTTGATTGAAAGTAGGCATGTCATGTGTGTTACATGTTCCTAGGCCACATGAAATGAAGACAATCACAGCACATACATTACACTCAGGACACATGGGCTACTGAAGCACTTGTACTGCAGTGGGCTACAAATACATTTTAGCTTCAATGGAGAAAACCTTTGATATTGCTGAAAACTATGTCAACTACAAGTAATTCCTATAATATACAGGTTCTCGCTGAGTCTGAGATGAGTAATGTAGTTCTTAATAAAGCGCATGGTTCCTTCGTTGACATTTGATAAAGGGCAGGATGCCCAAAACATGTATGAGGGTTATTCACTAAAGTCCGAATTGTTGTGTATAGTAGGTGTGAATAGGCTGCTACTGTCGCAGTCGCGTCTTTATAATGAGAATATTGTCACATTTGCGACATTATTATGGGAAAATTGTCGCGATATGAACTTTAAAAATTGTCATGACTTTACAATGGGGAAATTGTCACAGATTTACTATGGGAATCCGCTGTTTGCGAATTCGACAGTCGAATTTGCACATTAATGAATAACCCCCTAGTGTTTTCACTTTTTACTAAATAAAGGGTTGCCACACAGCTGTGTATGCTTGGTTTCTTGCTTTCCATGATCGTGAACTACAAGTAACTCATTATAAAGTATTATTGAAGGGGTCAAATTAAGGGGTAAATGCATGTCATCTATTATATCTGGGCTGGCGTGGGTTATTTATGATGTCTACAACTGAAAGGTTAACATTTCATCTGTAAAAGACAAAATCGAATCCATCCGATTAACTGCAAAATTGACATTACACTTTGTAAGTATTCTTCTTGCTCCAATTAAATGAGTCTTTTTGGGGTATAAATAGTTGCAAAAACTTCTAAGGCTAGTGATTGTTTTACTAATGTGAAGCTCTAAAAAAAAGAAAAAAAAGATGTATTTAAATGTTTTGTTGAAATTGCAACTAGTCATTTAGAAAAGCAAGTTTGATTGAAATCTGTAGTCTTTTAATGATGATAAAATATTGAATTATAAGAATTGGTGGAGTTATTTGAAACCATTTAGAAGAACATTGTGTACTATTGTTTGTGTCTGAACCTGTCTTCCAGCTGTATACTGTGACTACCAGAATACACACATCTCTTCAGGGAGTGGATATGTATACAGCCCTGATGTTAACTGCACATGGCATTACCAGCCTTGCCAGTGTCCATTTGCCCTCCAAGCCTACCCAAGTCAAAATTCTGAAGGTACTACATTATAACAACCTATGGAAAGAGTGGTACCAGTAAAAGATGCGCTAATTATCAAATATCTTTAATTTAAAAAGAAAGTTTTCAAATTTCCTACTTTTCACACTTCTTTCCTTGTTTAATCATATTAGTCTCAGTGCACTCTAGATTTATCTGTATAATGTACATATCAATAATAAATCTAACTCCTGAACCAGTGGTAGCATTTTAAAGCAAAAATAGAGCTGCTTTCCTCAGAAGTACCCTGAGTGCCTTACCTTCCAAATTTAAAGGAACACTCCAGCCAAAATTGAAAAAAAAAAACACATTTGCTAATTTATGCTAATTACTAACTTTTAGTAGATATGTTTATTTTTTTTTCAATTTTGGCCAAAAAGTTCACTTTTTAGCCTGTAAAGAAGTGCCGCCGGTTCAGGCAGTCCCTCTGAGTTGCGCTTTCCTCTGCAGCCATTCTTCCTGTGAATCCTCGCATCGGCATTTCCTAATAGTCACATGGGAGAGTGTGACGCCATCAAGGGAGTACGCATTGATGACGTGCACGCTCTCCCATGTGACTATTAGGAAATGCCAGCGGGGGGGGCTTCACTGTAAACGTGGCTGGAAAAGGCTACGCTTCTCAGTGGGGACCTGCATACTCGGCACGCCATAGAGTTGCCAGCATAGAATAAAGATGGAGTCTACCACAGGAAAGTGCTGGACAGCACTTCTTTACAGGTTAGAAAGTGAACTTTTTGGCCAAAAAGTGAAAAAAAAAAATGTATTTACTTAAAGTTAGTAATTATCATAAATTAGCAAATGTGTTTTTTTCAATTTTGACCAGTGTTCCTTTAAGACCACTTATCTAGGGACGCTTGCACGCTCCTCTTAATCTCTTAATCTCTTTTGTTCTACTTTCCATCTTCTACATTTAATCTGTAAGCTACTTAAGATCCCTATTCCCCCTGTAGATATATTAAGGCTTTACATGCATCCTTCATGAAATACTTGCCCCCTGAATCCTTTAGATCAGCGATTCTCAACCTGTGGGTCGTGACCATGGAGGGAGTCGAGAACCGCTGCGGCACCCGGAAGAGGGTGACGTCGGACGAAAACATCATCACGTATGCGCGTACGTGATGACGTTTCGGCTGAATGTCACCACGTGATGCGCGTACATGATGATGTTCGGCCGAAACGTCATCATGACGTCAGAGCCGGGGGTCGCACCAGTATAAAAGTTGAGAACCGCTGCTTTAGATTACTGTATATGCTGGCCTCTTACCCCTTTGTCATAGTTTATTTTATATTAAAATATTTGTATTTTTCATCACGTACAGCACTGCAGAAAATGTTTGTAATTTATAAACCAAAAGCTACAATAATGATGATACACTTTGATAATACATATTAATAATCATTTCTGGAGGTGCCGATTAAACGTAAAGCCGGTATAAAAGTATATTGGACAGTTTTCATGTTTTTGGCATTACAATACTTTATGGCTGGGAACTGACATTGTATTTTCTTGTAGGTTGCTACCAATGTGGTCCTGATAAATATTTTGACCAACAGCTAAACACCTGCGTACCATGTGGTAAGTAGCCAGTTAAAAACTAGATAGATTCTTACTGTAAAAATTGAACACGGTTCTGTTTAACACTGTGAACCCCAGAAATATAAGCATTATTTGGTTAAGCATACTTAGGGGGGAATTCACCAAAGTGCGAAGTGAGGTGCGGATCCTTCGTCTCACTTCGCACTTACTGTTATGCGCTCGCTGATGTCCTGCACACGGACATCAGCGAACGCTTTAAAGGGATTCCAGTCTCGCCGAGACCACTCGAGTCGAGCAAGCGCATAACAGTCAGTGCGAAGTGAGTCGAAGGATCCCCCCTTAGTGTGCCCTGATACTGGAAGGTTAAGGTACCATAACATTTATTTGCACTGGAGCTAGAGGCAAACTTTATATGGTGTTTATCTTACCTTTAAAATTATATTTTTCAGTTATAACATCCACAACAACAGTGCCAACCACAGCAACAACTGAAACATCAGGTACAATGTTTTCTTCCATTATCCGGAGTTACAGTTACCCAAATGAGTCTTGTGTGTATAGGTGAAATTTCTATTTTTAAAATATAATCGATTTACTATACAAAATTTTGAAACAATCCATATGAAAACATACCAATAACTATTAAAATATTATTATTAATCTTCAGATAGTACGTTCATGATGAGCTTAGAACAGGGGTCGGCAAAGTTGTTTGAGGAGGGAGCCATTTCACTCCATCCTCCAGCGGTGACAACTATCTTGTGAGCCGCTGGAGGAGGGAGGCGTGCCCTCTCCCGACCACATGACCACCGACGGCCAATCAGAAGAGCCGTCGTTGGTCTTGGGCGGGGCTTCGGCAGTGCGCTCCGAGCCACAGCAAAGCGACTAAAGAGCCACAAGTGGCTTGCGAACCCCACTTTCTGACCACTGGCTTAGAAGACTTTACTACATGTGATACTATTTTAGCCAATGTGAACTGCAGTAAAGAAATACAATAAAGATAATATACATATGAAAACTATTAAATACCCGTTTCATTGTTTTCTGCTAGCGATGGGTAGAAAATGTTCATTGTGAGTTTTTAATTTCTTTCCCTTCTTTTTACACTGTCTTTAGCTTCCTCACCAACAACCACTCCAGTATCATCTACACCATTAACAGCAACATCAGGTATACAGTATTATTTGTGCCAGTGTGTTTGTTTATTGTTCATTTTACATGATTGATGCCAATAGTACATTTACAGCATTTATTATGTGTTCTTTCTTAAAAAAATGTGTAAATAACACAGAAATCCACACCAATAAAATGGCAAGAACAGAAATGACTAGCCAGTCATTCTTCTCCCAGCCTTTTCACATGGAGAAGATGATTCATGAATCTTAAAGCATGCCTAGTGTAAAGCTTTTCCCAACTGACTTCCATGCCCCATGTACTGCAAGTCCCAATAAAGTTTGCTTTGTGTGTATGGGTGCAAGGATCCCACTGGAAAGCCCCTAGCAGATACTTTTTGTCATATAGGTAGATAGAAAGAGAGAGATAGTGATAGACTGGTCCAATCAAGAGAGTATGCAAACTCATTTTGAGAACTTAGACTCACATCCAAAAGTCACAGCTCATCCAACAAAGCCCCAATGAAAAGTTATTATGGGAAAAATACAAAAAGGAATACTAAGATAGATATATAAAAAATAGAAACAATGAAATCCACATTCATTAAACCACTCAAATAACCAAACAAATATTTCTTCTTCCTTTTCTTTGCCTCGTTATAAATTAAAATCCTTAATATCCTTGGTTACAAGCACTGTTACTTTGACATATGTCATGTCGGCAAGTGATACCTACCCAAGTGGCACTTGCACCCTAGTGGTTTCCTACACTTCCATTCCCTGGAAACAGAAAATTCCAGACAGTGTTATAAAAATAAAAACATTTCATAGCTTGGTTAATTTCTCTCTAAAAAAAATTATAACTTCTAAATTCTTTCTCTCATAGCCACTCAGGAAATCTCCACATCTCTGCTGTCCAAAACAACCCAAGTACAAACTACATTGGAACAGTCAGCTACATCCTTTAAAACTACAGAAGAAACCACTTCCAATGCAATCTCAACTATGAAGCCAACTACACAAACTCCCTCAACTGTTCCATTAACAACAACTACAGCTACATCATCACTCCATACAGTATCTCCCACTACAACTCCCCATGCAACCTCACTTACTCCAATCACAACCACAAGTACAACAGAAACTTCAACAGCACCTAGCTCTACATCAATTGTCACAGCTACAACCTCAACTACAAAACCAACGGCACCAATTTCGACAATTGTTCCTTCAGAAACTACTACCGCCACAACATCACTCCATACATCATCCCCCACAACAGCTCCCCCTGCAGCCTCAACTACTCCAATCACAACCACAAGTACAACAGAAACTTCAACAGCACCTGGCTCTACATCAACAATCACAGCTACAACCTCAACTACAAAACCAATGTCACCAACTCCTACAACTGTTCCTTTA